>CM039484.1:201359-299741 GCA_022433065.1 Begonia loranthoides | reverse complement strand
GGTGGGGCCATCAACTTTTTTTAACGGACAGCGATGGTTTATTTGTCATTTTCACATACGTTGGTGGTTAACTTGTTAGAAAACATACCCCAGTGGTTGACTTGTCATTGACCGCAAACCACGATGGTTGATTTGTCATTTTCCCGCTTCCTTCTCTACATTTAAAGCAGTGATTAGTTATTAATTTAATTAGTTGGATTAAGATTTAATTAGCCAATTTGGCTTTAAATGTAAAAGTGATAATTTGAATGACTCAACAGCCCACTTCTCTTAACGGGCTTGGTCTTTGGCCCGACCCGAAAGTCAAATCTTTAGAAGACAGGGGTTAAGCATTGATTAAATATAATATAATAGGAGATTAGTCATTTATAATCAGTAGACAGTAGCAGTTGGTAGGTTAGAATTTCTGTCTGCCAATACGAGAAGGTTGACCAAAGCAAACCAACCAAAATTATGATTCTCTAATTAAAATAATTAATGAGAGGGACAAAGTTGGAAGACCAAAACACCGGCTGATCTAGCCTTATACGTATCAAATTTCGAACCCTTTGATCCAACCGTATATGCCTTACCCATACATTATTATACCTTATGGGTGGCGGGTCCCATAATCAAATATTATTATAATCTCTCTTTTAATCTCCTCATAATATGAATTTTTAATGAACTAACTAATATTCTTATTTAATAAAAAATAAATATATGTTTTTGTCACGTTATTTATTTTTATTGAAAAACATGTAATTTTAACGATAATTTTGAGCTCTAAATATAAAGGGTCTTTTTAACTAATACTTTAATTTTTTTTTTTTGTTACATAAAACCCTAATTTAATGGACACTTTTACTATTAAATGATCCACTAAACGAAGGATATTATATGCAGAAAATGTATTTTTTGCAACAAAAATGTGTTAAGATTGTTTCTCCAGATAATGTCTGTTATTTAACAAATACACTGACGGTGAGAGTATCTGTTGTTGCTAACGCGGCAAATTACTTAAATTTGATAAAAATAAATAAAGAAAGTATAAATAATATAGAGAGCATTAAATTGGTACATTGTTGGGCAAGAAAGAAGGGAAGAAACAGGATAAGGGTTTTGTGCAGTCCATCCTAACACGCACCCCCTACTTTCTTTTTCATTTAATGGTTCCTAGTCTTCCATTCCACCTTATCCTCCCCCCCTTATTTTGTCAACCCCGTTTCTTCCTTCTTCTTTCCTCCGCCTCCGGCTCCGGCTCCGATGAAGTTTCCGAGCTCTGGTGTATCTGGTATGTGGCCAATATCAACCCATCTACACTCCCGTCTTCCTCCTTCAGTCAATATGATATAGTTAAATATGGAATTAAATAATAAAAAATATTCAAGTATGTATTATATAATACTGCTGTATATATACTTAATACTTTATATATATATATATATTGGTTATTCGATGAGGCTCGTCTTTTCTATCTGATATACTCTTCTTTCACATTCTGTCTTCTCTAAAAGGTTGAGGATAACACCAATCTTGTAAGCCTACTCCATCTTCTATCTTATCCTGCGCGGCCTCACCAGTTCCTGGCTTTCGTCGATCCCCGGTTGATGAAAACGGACCCTCTCTTATGGAAGCCTAAAAGGAGGAGAAGAAGAGGGCAGGGTTAGAGATTTCTTTGCAAGAGACAGGCTTAACAGAAGCTAATAACATGGAGGTTTTGGTCGGTCCCACTTTCAGCATCGAGGTTTCTTCTTCTCCGGAATATGTTAGAGATCTGAACGGGGTTCCCCAGCCGCCGGAAGAGGATAGAGCGGCCTCGTCTTGCTCGTCGCCTAAGGAGGAGGAAAAGTACGGAGTAGGGAAGATCGGGTCGGGAGTTGGATTTGGTGGCCGAGGAGAAGCTCCGGATGATGATGATTCTGATGCTTCATCGTCGATCGGAATTCCGGATGATGATAGCGACGACGGCGGCGGCGGCGACTCTCCTAAAAGTGACGGAGTTGACGAAGAAGTACAGAGCAAATTGAATAGAGGACTTGCCTCTCTCGGTTCTTTGGAAGATTCTCTTCCGATCAAGTAACAATTAGCCTCCATTTAGAATATGGATTTCTGCATAATACGATCAACAAATGAAAATTTTAGATTCTTTTCTCTGTTTGATTTTGTTTTCATCTCTAATTTTCTGGATTTTGTGAAAATGACGCAGGAGAGGATTATCAAATCACTTCTCCGGCAAATCGAAGTCGTTCGCGAATATCTCAGAGGCTTGTTTGGTGAAAGATCTGGAAAAGCCAGAGAATCCATTCAACAAAAGAAGAAGAGTTTTAATCCAAGCGAAGTTGTTAAGGAAATCCTCCTTCTACACCTGGCGCAACCCTAAATCCATGCCCTTGTTAGCTCTCAACGAAGACGAGGAGGAAGAGGCTGCATCGTCTCCGCGTGCGAAACCAGAAAAAGACGAAAACGACGACGACGACGACGAAGAAGAAGAAGAGGAAAGAGTTCCAAAGTGGCAGCAGAGAAGGGTGAAGAACATGAAATCATTCAGCTGTTTTTCACTCTCAGAAATGGAGAATCACCATCTTCAACATCTGCAGGAATAGATTGTGCTTCTGTGATCATACTTGGAATGGGGATTGAATAAATGAACAAACTTTACGTTTGATTCGAATAAATGGTGGATTAAACTTTGTTGGGTCAAATCCAGAGCGCTTAATTGAAGAAGCTCAAAAGTGGATGAACGCCATTTGAAGATGAAGACAGCTCGTTTGCAATTAGGTTTTGGGTATGAACAAGATAGCTCAACTCAATTGTCCTATGAATTAATTAAAACTATTGAATTTCAGCCTAATTACGTAGATTAAGTTAATTATAAATTAAAAAACAGTTTATTTGTTTTTAATATTCCCTCTTTCATATGTTAATCACGTGTGACAGACTATGTTTCACGCATAATTATGTCACAATAAATAAGCAACAATAATCAGTTAATTAAGTAAGTATACAGTTTTATTAAAAATTAAATAATTAATTTCGGAAAATTAACAAAACAACCACTTAATTATGGGATCAATGAAAAGTCAAACACTAAACTATTTTTACTGACAAATAAAACTCTGAACTATAGAAAATGAACGACACGAATATTGTCGTTAACATGTTGAAAAAAACATTAAAAAATAGAAGACTTTCTAAAATGAAAAATTTTTAGTTGATGTGTTCGAAATCAATTTTGGTATCAAAATAGAAGATTTTCAGTTAAATGTTTGTTGAAAAATCAATGTACTTTATAGGCTAGACATGTTTCTGATCTACTGAGGAAAATTGGCAGAAAATTCATTATTTGCTACACTAAATAACGACAAAAAATTCAGCAAATTCAGCGAAAAAAGTATTTTTTGCTGTGAAAAGAATAGCTTCTGCTGCGAAAAGTAATTCTTTAACCTTTCTGTTGTGGAAATAAATAGAAAATTTTAACAGAAAATGTGATAGAAATATTTTCTCTGTTTATTTTTTATATTTGATTGTTTTATTTATTAACAAAAATTATTTAACGGTTCATCATATAGTTCAAGGGTTATTTTGTTAATTTCCCATTAATTTCAATCATGATAGCACTGATTTTTGTGCTACTGTTAGTAGTTTTATCATGTCAACTCTAATCGCGCCAGTTCGATTCGCGGTTTCATTCCCCAAATCATCCTTCCCCTGTTCTGTTGCTAGGGTTTGGCATTTGTCTTCCCCTTTTTGCTGCAAGGCTCGCCGTGGGAATGAATTCACGCCAAACTCAATGAGCCTGTCTGTGGAATCGGAAGCTTGTTCTTCCAAAGAAGATGACGCGCTAGTGGTTGAGAACGCCGACGTTGTTATTCAATACGTGGTGCTCCGGCGAGACCTGATCGATACATGGCCGCTTGGCAGTGTGGTCACGCAGGGGTGTCATGCATCTGTCGCTGCCATTTGGTCGCACAAGGACGATCCTCACACCACGCAGTATTGTAGTCCCGAAAACATCAATTCTATGCATAAGGTATCATGCGCTAGGTTTTTTTTTTTTTCATTTCTCTTTATGGGAAGCTTATGAGCTTTTTCTTTCTTTTTTTCTGTTTTTTTTCGTGGTTATAATATTTGTGGATTCTAATCATTCTGTTGTTTTGGTAGTTCATCGGAATTACAGTGATTTTCAAAGATAGAATAAGCTGGATTCCAGATTTATATTATGCTATGGCATAGTTGATCTCCAGTGAGATGAAATTTTAAGACAAGATGCAACATAAACTAGTCTTTGTTCTTCAGAAATTTCCTGAGAATGGACTACAGGAACCGTTTCTTGGTTGGGAATTTTTCATCAACATAATATGATGTAATGAAAAATTGGACATAGGTAGGATAACAAAAATAGAGGTATTTGTATTTGTTGATATCCCTGTTAATACTTCAACCCGTAGTTTATGAGGTTAATAATCAGATTTGTATGGCGATTACGGATGAAGATGACAAAACTGTCTTTATTTGATGTACTATCGTTTCTTTCCAATGATGACAATTTTAGGTTCCTAGAAATTCATAGCCAGTCTGTTTATGCATAACTCATGCAATAACTCCCTGGAATTTTTCCTTTTCTCTTATACAATTCTTCCTACATGCTTAGCCAAATGTTTTTCCTTTACAAAACTCTGCTCTGGTTCACTATTTTCTTCAGTTGGATGGATTTATTTGTTTTAATTGAGATAATAAGAAATGATTGGCTTGTTATGCATATTTTGGAGGAGACTCCTTACATTGCATGTTTATTGTTCGCGCTGTTACTCAAGTCAAACCTTGGCCACTGATACAATTTTTCCTTTTTCGCGTAGTCAATTCATGAATAGATGCAGCATTCACCATTCAATGTCGTGGTTAGCTTGTGCTGAATATATAAATCTTCTTTCTTGAAATAATTGTTATATACCAAGGCAACTGTTCCTACAGTTTAAGGTTTCAGGGATGAAAAATTTTAAATAAGCTCAGTTGCCAAATGAGTTCAGACGAGCTTATTATAATTTTAAGTTTTCTTGCATCTAAATAGTTTTCTTATGAATGGGTTGATTTCTAGCATTTTGTGAATGATTTTCTTCAACCCATTTCACCTTTTGATTTGCAGGTCACCCTTGAGGTGAAGGGAGCAACCCAGATGTTGAATCTATCAGAAAAGCTCACCGCTGGTGGCATACCTCATAAGCTATGGATTGAACAGCCAGAAAATATTCCAACGTGTCTGGCAACAAAGCCTCACCCAAAATCGAAAGTATCGCCATTTTTTAAAAAGTTGAAACTCTGTAAGTGATGCAATTCTCAGTCCTTCACCACAAAATATATTTACCTCTCGTGGTTTTTTGTTATTTTGCATCTGAACATGCGTCACTAGGAACTTCCCCTGAGGATTGCACAACATAAGCTGAAGGATTTTAGGAAATTTCTAATTTTTTTTTTTGGTCATTTTCAATTGGATGGACATATTAAAATTGTAAAAATGCAAATTTTATTTTCCATCACAGGAAAACTTCTAATTCCCCTACCCTTGGTACAAAAAATTTGTATATAATAAGAAGGGACTAAAGCCTCTTTACATGTGAAGAGATACAAAAGGGGGAGAAGTGGAATTCATAAAGACAGGTGATGGTCTAGGGCATAACCAACTGCCTAGTGCAGAAGGTGCAGTAAAACTTGCGCTTGGTCCTCCAATAGAGAGGCACGAAGCAAAACCTCCATTGGCTCTGGACGTCCATCGCCTGCACCACCCCTCCACAGTAAGGGCATATCCCTGGCGCTGTCTGCCTTGAGACCACCTTCTGGTCCTCGTCACACACAAACACCAAACACATCTTCTTCTTCTTCTTCTTCTTCTTGTTCTTCTTCTGCCTCTTCCTCTTCCCTTTTTCTTCTTTTGCCTCTGGATTTCTGGGTCAGCTTTTGCTGAATTTCTTTTTTATTTTTCTTTTGGGTATTCCCTGCGGAAGATTGATCGAAGTAGGGGGGGGGAGAGGGAGATCGATCGATACTTATATATAAAGTTGAATGCGCGTGTTTTAAGCGCGTATGACGTTTCTAGATCTTTCTTTCCTTCTAGACTCTGGAATTTTCTTGTTCATGACTGGGTTGTTGAATTTTCTTATAATCTCAGTAATTGATTTTGAGTAAAATAAGTATTCTCAATTATCCCATAATTGTTAGTGTCTTAGATTGGTAGCTTAGCTGGGCTCAAATGGGTTAGATTGGGTCCAGGATAAGTCCGTTAAATAATAAATTAAATTAAAACAATTCCTTGTTCTTCCAAGCCTTTATTTTGGACTTTAAATAGGTCGCATTAAATGGGTAAATTTGAATTTAGATAGCTACTATACATACCTATTAGGCTATCCTATTCCCCTCCCCCCCCCCCCAGTATTCCATTTTAATTACCAAAGCANTAAATGGGTAAATTTGAATTTAGCTAGCTACTAAACATACCTATTAGGCTATCCTTTCCCCCTCCCCCCCCCCCCCAAGTATTCCATTTTAATTACCAAAGCAAGAGAAAGATGCTCAATTAAATTCTATTTTGGAAAGTTTAATTATGGTGGTACCAAGGCTTACTAGTGTTCATGTTCCCCCACTTTTGGTATGGAACCTCGTCCTTTTATATCATACTTTTGGAAGGCAAGTTTTTGGGCGTGACATTTCATTTTATATGTGTTGTAGGTTGACTGAATTATGAAATAAGTAATGTTAAATTTACTTTTTAGAATTCTAATTTCTTCTTGAATCAAATATTGATTAATATATTTAATATAATAAATTATAGAATAACCATGATGCACGTTAGTTGGCTTGGGACGCCAAATGGGCAGAAAAAAGGAGGCTTCTTATTGTTTTGTTTAATTTATTAATTGGTTCCAAATTTGAAAGAAACACCAAAAAAACAAAAGCCAACGTGGGGGAAGATGATCATCATTGACTTGTCCTAAACAACACATTTTGGTCATGCCTTTTACACTAATTTACAACCTACGTACATCTCTCTATTTACTTAAATTAATCATAAACATTATCGTACGTGCATATTTATGTTGTGGGACGTGGGTTGTTCTAGAAAACACCTTGTTCAATCGACCAATTCTTCAACATAAATATAATACAATTTCCACCAAAAGAACCAAAGATTTCATTTTTATAATCGTCGATGCTTATCTTAATCCTCAGCCAACCAAAGCACGATGGGAACACAAAGCCGCCTTTGCATCACCATTCCATATTGGAAGCTAGTGGGGGGCCTTTCCCCTTCCCCTTCCTCCTCTCTTTGTTTTCCACGTGGCAATCATCAACTCGTGATTCAGTTTAAAGGCTCTCCCTTTCTCCTTCCTTGTCCACGAACGGACCTGTTGATTAGCTTACTTTGAAGGATGACGTTACACTCATCAATGCCCGTCCATTCTTTTGACCCTCTACAACATTCTTTAATCCAACGCCATGTAGGGTGTAGCTCACCAGATCAGACTCGCCCCTTTGTTGATTATATAGGTTTTAACCCGCTCCTTCCTTGTCTTTTGTTCTTCGAGTCACGTTTATATGTTGTATTGGAGTTTGCTCCTTCCCTCGGATCTTTCGTCTACGTTTTTGCCTCTCGCCTCTCTGTCGTCTTTCTCGCTCCGAGACTGAAAGAGAGTCTAAAAGGCTTCAGCTTTCTCGCTGTTTATTCCGGATAACCTCGAGAGGAAGAAGCGGGAGAAGAAGACTTTTATTGTCTACCTGCTTTCAAATTAAAAAGTTGGTGTTTTTGTAATACTGGGTGTTGTTTAATGTTTCCCACCTTTTGCTCTGATGAATTACAATTGAATTTTGAGCCTTTTTTTCTTGAAAGATTGGTTATTTTGGAGATTGATGTGTATATCTTCTTTATTTATTTGCATCAGAGTCTTACAGATTGATTTGAATGTTGATTTGGCTGCAACTATTAATTTGTTACTGCATGTATTAATAGTTTTTTGTTACAAAAAAAAAACTAGGAATTTCTTGTTGTCTTCCTCCGGTTAAGCCCTGAAATCCCGGAGAAGGTGTATCTTTTCGTTTTGAATGGAGAATAATTCAAGGTCCTAGACAGAGAAAAAAAAAAAACGAAAACCCCCCTTTTTGAGGGACGAAAAACGAGCCTGCGCCTCCCTTTTACGTTCTGAAAAGATTTTAGTGGCGGGTTTAATCTCACCTATCATTCTCAACCGAAGTTCTTCATCGACTTTGTGCTGTGTTAGTCCTCTCCATCCTTTGTCTGATTGAATCTTCTAATGAATATGGAGATTTTAATGGCTGATTCTTCTCACTCTTTGCTTTATCTCTTGACCGTGGCCTTAAATTTCTTCTGATGGTTGTTCTAGCAGGCTAATTCCGAAAGAAAAATATAACTATTCTTCTTTTTTTTTCATGGGTTTTTCCCTCAGTAAACGATTGCTTATTGTTGTAGTGAAATTCTTTGTTGGGTATAGATGTTTATTCCCCAAGGAAGAAGGGTAGACTTTCTCTTTGAAACAGATTATATGATGAGTCTTCTTATCTGAATTCGAATGAAGTTTCTGCTGAGTTAAATTTGGGAAGCTTATGGTTTAACATGTCGATGGATGTTAATCATTATTAGCTTGATTCTTCTGTTTCATGGTTCTGGGCGGGTGGGTTGAATAGAAAACTTTAGCAGTGATCTTCTTCTTCACTTTGATGGTTTTAGGTAATCATACATACTAGAAATACTGTTAGTCTTGAGGTTGAAATGTTGTATATAAAACTTGCTCAAGATCATCCAAATGAACAGTGATTGGATTCTACATTTTGGAGCTGGATTTTTTCTGAGAGTTCTACCTCCCAGTGGGAAAATTCATTATATATTTATGGTTGTGTTCTTGCAGATCGAAGCATAAACATTATCATTCATGGATGAATATTCTGGAAAAAGGGCTACTGATGGACCTGCGGCAAGAAAATCGCCTGGTCTAGTTCTGAAAGATGCAGCCAAGTGTGGCTATCAACGTTCCCAGGATTGCAGTAGGCTCAGTTGTAGTAGCAGATCAACCTCTTCAAAAGATCCTAAAGTGAGCTTTTCGGGGAAGACTAAGTCTACGAAAACTTCTTTCAATGGGAAAGAAATAGTTGGAAGTTCTTCAAGGACGACTTCTACAATTGGAAATTCCAAAAAGTCAATCGTTGAGAGTCGAAGAAAGCTGACTTCTCAATCTAGATCGGAAGCTCCAGGAAATGGCGGCATCGAGGATGAAAAAGATGGTTCTGATCCCGTCCCTCCTGGAAAAATTCGAAGAGGGCTTTATGTTCATTCTAAAAACCGTGATTTCATGGATGTTGGAAGCTCTAGTTCAGCATCAAACTCAGGATCTTCTGTTTCTACGGGAGCTACTAATCCGAGCGTAGCCTCCGGGGCTGGTCCAAATCGCTATGGTTTGAGAAACTTAAAATGCAATTCATTGTCTGACCTTATTCCATCAGGCTGTTCATCAAATAGAAATCACAATGGAACAAAGGGTATTGTGAGGAAGACAAATTCTGAAAGAGAAAGTAGCTCCATTTCTAGAGAAAAGAAGATGAATGGATCACTACCGGATGGACGGAATATCAACTCTGGCCATAGCCTATCTATTTCTGATTCGAGGAGAACCAGAAGTACACCACCTCAAACCCAAAATGGTGGGTCATCAGCTCCGTCTAGGAGTTCAGTCAATGCGAATACCAGAACTAGGCTGTCTATGGAACCATTGCATGAGTCCTCGGCCATTGGCCGCCCAATGACTCAACGGAACATAACCATCAATGGAAATGCTCTAAGTTCATCAACCCAAATCTCAACAGAACCGACCTCTAGGCGACCATTTTTCTCTACAAGAGTAAGAAATGGCAATGGGAATAGCATTGGACCTACCAGTCCTGTCGAACTCGGCTCAGTTATTACTTTGGAAAACTTGCATCGTTATAACATTGATGAATTGTTTGAGGTATAATCTTCGAGCTTTCAAAAGTTTCTGAATGTTTTTTTTCCTTAATTTGAAACCTTTTCCCCAGGAATTGTCGGACCTTGAGAGTGTTGAACAAGATGAAGAGCTATCATATGAGGTATTTCTCATTACTTTGCCAGATTCAACTGATTATTTGTCTCTACGACCAAAAAAAAGAGCTGATATCTCATTTAATTTTAGCAGCAATTAATGCTTCTCGATGCTAGACTATTCTTAAACGCCATAAACTTCTATGATCAGCATAGAGACATGAGACTGGACATTGACGACATGTCCTATGAGGTTTGTCATCTCTTCTTCACACTGCTTTCTGTTTAGCGACGATATATATTCGAACTCTTTGATGAACAATTCCATTATCCAACCAAATTCGACTGTTTTCTCACTGTGGGAAGTTTTTCTGGATTCTTGTTTGCATCGTTATTTACAGGAACTGCTGGCTCTAGAAGAGAGAATGGGAAATGTCAGCACAGCACTGACTGAAGAAGCGTTGTCTCAGTGTCTCACAAGAAGTATTTTCGACTCGAACAATTATGAAGTTAGATGCTGCAGTGGTGATAAAAACGATGTAAAATGTTGTATCTGCCAGGTTTTTAACCTAAAACCCAACTATTCCCGACTTTATTGTTGCTGCTTAAAACATTTGAAAGCAAATACTACTTCTAAGCTTAGATCAGCCATGGAATAAAGTTTTTGTTGGTTGGAAAGTTCAGATGTGAAGGTGGGGATTTTGATAATGGAAATGTTTTTGCAGGAAGAATATGCAAATGGAGATGAAGTTGGGAGGTTGGAATGTAAGCATTGGTTTCATGAAGGATGTATACAACAATGGCTGAGGCAGAAGAACTGGTGCCCCATCTGCAAAGCTTCGGTGGAGCCCGAGCTCCCTGGCCGGCCATCTTCGCCTTCCTAGATTTTTCTTGTGGTGATGTATAAAGTATGGCTGGTTTTTCTTAGGTACTGTACATAGCAAAACATTTTCAATTGCAATTAACTAATAAGAACAGCCTATATTGGCTTCAAACCCAGAATCAATAAACAATACTTCCATCATATATGATATGGAATGGCCAGAATTTCATTATTTTGAGACAGTTGAGAGACGTTTTAACTATGAATTTGTAGCTTTTGAAGACTGCAAGTTCAAAAAATGTGAGGACTCGAGGGTAAAGGGAACGAATGAACTGTGAGCATCATCGGTTCTCTGCATTTACAATGAAGAAACCATCAAATATATAGCAACTAGAGTTCTTCTGCTACTTCAACCGAGCCGGAGGAGTTTATTATGACATTGAGAGTTATATTTGTGGCAGTCTGTCGTGTGATGATAAATATGACTCAAGTGAGTTCGACTTAGACTCATGTCAGTGGAGATACACAATCTCACATTGTTTAAGAGAGTGAAAAACATATGATTTATAAATAGAGTTATTCTCCCTACATTGTATAAAATTGTGCAGGTTTTAACTCAAATCAAATAATATTGTACTGAAAATACCGAGAACGTTATAATATCTGGTAAACTCTTATTATGGAAGAAAGGCAAATGAAGATTCAAATAATTTGGAGAATCAATATTGTGTTTATTTTTTGAGATATTTGGTTTTATCACAGCAAGATTCTTATTGAAGATCAATTGCTAAAATTAACTGGAAATGCTTTTTCCAAGAAATAGCCTACACACACACTCACAAATTGCAGGCAGTCAAGCTAAGCCAAGCAAATTGGAATGGCGATGAAATGTTCATTCACTCATCAGCTCCTGCATATTCTCTCTTCATTATTCTACTCTTCTTCTCTCGTCTTGGTCTTCCTCTGGAAACTTGTTCTGCAACCTTCTGTTTGCATGCTTCCATTGCACATTCTGCAGTAGAACTTCCAAATTAAAGCCTGGCATTGGAACAGGGTGAAAAAAGAGGCAACCCAAAATGGAGAAACTCAAGTTTTACTCACCTAACCGCCGATAATTATTCTGGCAGGCAATGGCAAAAATGTTCTCATAACTCAACTCCGGCATCCTATTCGTCGTAAACATTTATGTGCGCTTGCTCGAATTACTTTCCTGTTTCAGACTCAGGTGAAAGATGTTATCTTAAATATAATCAGTGTGCAGAGAAAGATGTCATCCTTATTCTGAGTTCACTCAGCAATGGACATATGATCAAATCTCATTCTCTGCAGCTATCTTCATCCACACTAAAAACTCATCCTAATAAAGAGGAAGAGAGAAAGAAAGAAGCATAGAAGAGTGATTGAGAGAGACTGACTACAATCCAGAAATGGATGAAATCAGAGCACAAATTAACCAGGATACAGACATAATCGCAATGGATAGGCGTATTGGCTCGTGTGTTCTATTTTTTGACCTTTGCTTAAGTTATCACCTTACACTCGAGCTCTAATGGAGATTAGAAAGAGCAAAACAGCATGTCAACTGATAAAACATAAGCTGAACAAAACAGCAATACCTACTTGAATGGACGTCAAATGTGTTATTTATATTGGAATTCCAATTAATTCCCAGATTTTGAAACTACATGCAGAGCAAATACTGCACAACTCTCTTAAACTCCCCCCCTCAATGACTATAAGTTACATGAAAATGCCGAGATCCATAGAGATGGCAAATTTAGCCATGATCAGTTCTCAATGAACAACTGAGAAACTATTGATGGACACCATGAGTGAAAGCATCTCAAGCTTGGCAACATTTAAATCGATTTCGGAGCAAAGAAGAAATAACGGCATTTAGATGCCTCACCTCATTATTTAATCTCGCATGGCCCGAGGTTATCGACATGATCCAGGAGATCTTTCACATCAATTTTCGTACCCTTTGAACTATAATGAGCCAACCCAAAAATTTTGAATGAATAAATCCTCACTGAAATGTCATTGTTCAAATGGGTGCATGCAGATTTTTTCCAATCGCAGAGGCCAATCTCCACCGAGCTGCTTTGGATTATGCTCCATTGCTACTTTGAAATCAAGCAATGATATTGAGTACTGTGGCTTCTGTTCCTGCAAAACATCTGCAGGTTCACTACCATTCTGTATATGTAAATGGTTGTTTGGCCATATTCCATTGATGGGTTTTCCTTCCATCTGTTGTTTATGGGTAGGATTTCTTCTCGACTGGTAGGTCGCTCTAGCTCCAACCAACTCAACACACGATCTAACTAACCGCTTCAAGTATATGTCCATAGCGTTATTTAACACATTACCACATTCTGTAGAAATACCTCCCAGACCCTCTGATATTGCAATTTGCTCCATGCGTTTCCTCATAGTCTCGGCATCATATAACCCACCACTGTTGAAGTAGCCGGGAAAATCGACAGTGTTAACCATAGGCATGGACTTGCAGGGCCCACCCATCCCAGCCGACCAAACTGGAATTCCAAGAGGGGCAAGTAGAGGTCTTTGAAAATAATTCAACTTGTTGGGCTCTTCTCCATCTTCAACTGGAGCAGCTTCAAACTGACTTTCATTATTTATCCTCGTTTTTTCTGCCGGTCGAAGAGCTGCACCCTCCAATTTGTTCTCAGGGAGTTTGGCAGCAACTGATTGAAGATGCTGCAATGGTCTCTGATAATCGCAAGGAATTATAGTTCCATTGTCTACGCCAACCTTGCTGCCACTATCTTCTGCACCTGTTAATCTCTGTGAAACATAATCCACTTTTTCATTCGGGCCAAGCGGACTTGGCCTATCTTTGAGCTTCTGATCATGAGTCATTGACCAACTCTTTCGTGAGGGTGGTGGCACAAATCCGTTAGACCAAATAGGAACGCTTTGATTATGATTTGGAAGAATGCCACCTTTTTGTTCGCACCCATCTTCTCTGATAGAACTATTTGCAGCTGAGGCATTAGAATTATAAAGGGTCGATATAGATATAGGAGGTGGGGTCTTCGCCTGACATGCATTCTTCAAAATTGACTGTATCAACTGATTATGGAGCTCAATATTCTCCCTCCCGAGCAACCGAATGCATAATTTATCGAACTCGTTCTTGCTCAACTTTTGACTCAAGAATCTATTCAAGTAATGAAAATACTGTTTGGACTTGTTCGATCCGAGCTTCTTCACAATCAGAGCTTTCAATTCACCCAAGTCGATTCTCCAGCACTGCTGAGGCTGCATTTCTCAACAGACTGACTCATACACCATTCAAAGAAATCGCCAAACCCCTGAAATCCCAACAGAATCAGAAATTTAGATTGATTCTGCTTCCAAACGACCCCAGAGTTACGCTTACACACTTAAAGCAAACAAATTCTACCCGTTCAGAGGCGTTCTTGATGGGTTCACCCGGTCTGATTTTGACATGATTATGTCCTGTCCTACGAATTCAATCATTCATGACCAACACAATGCAAACCCAAATCCCAATTGCTCCCGAAAAACAAAACCCTAGAGATCAAGAAGACTACATGATCCGTAAAAGCCATGCCAACAAAATCAAAAGTGGGCGAAAAGCTAAAATTTATCGACAGTCATTTCTCAAGGGAAACCCTAAATTCAAATTAAGAGGTCGGGTGTTCCCAAAACCATGAATTTCACGAACCGTGAATTGCACCGCTGAACCAATAAAAATCCCTCATTCCATTCGTACGATTTAGGAGAGAAGATCAATATGGAAATTCGAAGTTCAATAAAATAGATCAGAGAGTTGGACGAGTAGAAGTCAGGGACAGAACGCGAATTGCAGAGAAATGAAGCACAATGAAGCAAGAACACGTAGCTGGAAAGTATTTCGACAGGAAACCAATTAAAATTAAACAAACATCTATCAAGCTCTGACCTTGAACAACTGGACGAATTGCAAATAAATCAAAACTCAGTGACTGGGTCGGAATCTTCGTAGCTTCGGGCTTAACTCTCTCTCCTCCTTCTGGGTTCCTTCTCTTTCTCTTCCTTCTCCAAATTTACAATCTTTTTCTTCCAAATTCGAGGTTTTATTTCGTGGGTTTTTGTTCTGCAGATTTATATATGAACTTCTCCCCCCTCCCTCTCCCCCTGCCTACTTCTCTATCATCTCTCTGCTCACTCTCTCTCTCTCTCTCTCTCTCTCTCTGCACCTCGACTCGCCGAGTTCTTTTATTATTATTTACTTCTCTTTTTTCCCCAAATTTCAAAATTATTCTTCTTCTCTTTTTTTTTTTCCATGAATTTTGAAGCTTTATCTTGCATTAATCACCCTAATCTTACAAAGAAATTTAATTTATTATAATAAAAAGTACATGGTCTGTGATTAAACTCTTTTTTTACAACCAATTAAGGATAAAAATACAACCTTGCATGAAAAAAATTGCAATTTTATACATTTTACTAGCACAGAACTGAAACCGATCCATTCGTGTCAGTTTGGTTCTGTTTTACATACCAAAAAATTGCGGTGCGATTTTTTTTTGTGAAAACTGATTGTTTTGGTTCGGTTATCGGTTTTAGTTTCTCAAAACTGAAAAACCGAAACCGAACCACATAAATAAGTTTTTAGGGCTTTTTTTGGAATTCTATGTTCGGTCATTTGTGCTTCTGCCTCTGGTTCTTTGTCACTTCATCTTCTTCGTTAGGTCTTCGGTCGGGATCCACTCTCCTTTCCAACAGTCCAGCACTTACATCTGTTGGTCTGTCATCGACGCCACTCTCGAAAGTCGAAACTTCATTTCTGCAGCTTCCATCTCCGGTGCACTGCGGTTGTCTGCTACCGAAACTGCTTACAAAACTCTATTTTGGGGAGAGAAGATAAAGAATAATTTCAGTGTTATTAATTGTGTTTTTTTTTTTAAATTTTTATACAATTTTATTAAAATATTTGAAAAAAAAATTTTAAAGAGAAAAAACCGAAACCGAACCGAAACCAGAACCGAGATTTTAGTTCGGTTCCGATTCGGTTCTGATTTTTCCTACAACCGGTTTCGATTTCGTAATTTCAAAACCGAAATCGACCGATTCAGTTTGATTTCCCATTAAAATCGAACCAAACCAAACTATGCACACCTCTAATCATTACCATAATCATGATCATTTTTGATAATTGAAATATATGTTTTTTTAAAGAATTCACGTTTGTTAAGATGCTAATATTTTATGAAAATCAAGCATGAATAAGAGGTACGTGAGCCAAAGTTTGAAAATTTGAAAGGTTATGTAATAGAAATTACACCAATTTTTATAATAAATATGAAAAATATGGATTAAATGATAAGAGAATTAGAGTAGAGAGAGGTCAGACCGAAATAAAATTGTTGGTAGACAAGAAGAAATAACAGACGATCAGATAAAAAAAAATGAAGGGAAAAAAGAAAATGATAATTGGATAAGGGACATCCGATATAGAAAATGGACGTCCGACACAAGAGATGAACGTCTTTGATGAAATAGTAGGAAAATTCTCGACTTAAGACGGACATTTCTCCTCCCACAATGGATGTCTTTCGTCTCATAACTGACGTCCCTCGACTTAAGACGGATGTCTCTCGTTCCACAACGAATGTCCCTCCACTTACGACGTCGTTTGACATTGAGGAACGTCCGTGAATGCTAGGAGATGTCCATTGATATTGAGAGATGACGTCACTTAATATTAAGAGACGTTTATTTTGACGGAAAACATGACTACGAGGTTTGTGTCATTTTTTTTCATAGTTCAAGATTTTAGTTATCTGTAAAATTTCTTCAAGATTTATCGTGTAACTGATTCTAAACTATGGGGTTTGTTCTATTAATTTTCCTATAAAATTTTACTACAATCAAAATCAATAGCATCATTTGTTTTTAATTAGCTTAAAATAAGATAAAATTAATAAAATAATAATTCATGTTGGTCTTAATTAGGGAGTTCGTTAAATGACAGATATTATCTATAAAAATTATTCTTTACACTACAAAAAATATAATTTTCGCAGCAGATACTTAGCTTCTACTGAGAAAAGTAAATCATTGAGTACAAATACTTCATGTGCGGGTCTGTTACAGAAAGACGACTTATCCACTACGATTTTTTTTTTTTTGGTCTCAGAATGAATATTTCTCCATCTTCAATAACTGCATAGTCTAAGGCACTGCTTAATCTGCTTTGTCGTCGAAGTATGAATATTTAATTTTAGATGAACACGTAACCACAGAAGGATTAGTATCCGCCATTTAACAGACTTTTTAACAGTAACCATAAAATTATCTTATGAAGTGGTACTTACGTCTCATTAATTCACTAACGCAATAATTAAGATAAATTATAAATAATTAAATTAAGAAATTAATTACATTAATTAGCAGGTAATTTTGGGCCCATAATGTCGGCCCATTTATCTAAATTCCAAATCAGGCCTAATTTTTATCCATAAGCTGTAAGCCCCTTTATTTCAACTTCCTCACGTGTGCTTCTGCTGGGCTCTCCCATCTAGGCTGTCTCTCTATGCTCTGCTCTCGTCGTCTCTCCGCCTGTCGCCCGAAACGTAAGATTCACGTCCAGCCAGCCAACAAGCCTCTTCTCTCGCCTACCTGTCTCAGCACTCGGCAGCTCTTCTCCCTCGTCTCCTAGCTAAAGGTGAAGTTCAAGCTCGAATTCCGATTGATGGAGGTTTGAAGCTTGCCTCTCTCCTGCTATGCTCTCCTCTCAAGCTCAAATTCTGATTGAAGTGAAGCATAGAGAATCGTTTAGGGAACATTTTTCTGGTAATCTTTTGTGTCTAATCCTTGCAGTTTTACTGTATTTCTTTTGTTATTTTGAGGTGAAAATTTGAGTGCCAAGAGATTCTTTTTTCATCTGTTGGTTTAATGATATGCCATTTCCCATTGTTCTATCTACGCGTGATCCATCTCTCTCTTTACAAGTGGATTCATTACTGGCTCTACTGTGTAGTGGAATCATCTATACTGCGTTTCCACTGTGATGCAGTGAAATTATTTTTTATGGTAATTTTCCTTGACTTGTAATCTAGTGGAATTTGGTAATCGAATGTTGTTTCACTTTAATGCGGTCATGCTTCTGTTGAGCCATTTTGGTTGAATAATGATTAGTAGTAGGTAAATTTGAACCAAAACCAAACTGAAAATACCTGTGAACTGAAAAATACTGGTTCAGTTCTGATCCCCTTCACTCGGTTCATTATTGGTTCTGTTTCTTCTCTTGTCATGAACTGCCCATAGTGGAAGCATTTTACTTTCTTTCAGTTGTTTCCGTGAGATTAGTTTGTTTGCTTGAGGCATTTTGACTTATTTTATCAGGGATTCTGACAAGATGATATTTCTGTGACTGGTTCTGGAATATGTCAATTTAGATATGACACCTTATGTTTGCGACAATCCGTGAATGATAGTTAGAGATTGATGCTTATGTCATGCAATGGAGACAATTTCATCTATACTATACAATTCGATGTCAATATTAACAATATTGATTTAGGTGATAATAGGCTTTGGACTGTTGGGAAATAATAGGTAGAGTGTAGACTTGGGGCTCTTGCCAGTATGGTGTTGCAATATATTTGGATTAGGCAATGGAAGTTGAGGAGACGCGAAGCTACTTAGAATGTGGAGTTCTTTGTGAGCTTGTACTTGTAAAAGGCTGACTGCAGTTTTGGTTTTCTATGCAGAACATGGAGATAAATGTACCGCAGCAGGATCCTGAATGTGAAGAAGAATATGTGTTGCTAGACCTAGATGAGGTTTCTGGGATCATTGAAATTCCCCCAAATGCTCCCTATGTTCTCTCTGTAAGTATTAATATTGCACAATCATGATCACTATTGACTTTTTTTGTTTATATTTTTATTAATCAGGTTAGTGTCACGCCAAACTTTGAAGAAAATTTGCAGATAACTAAAACCTCAAACTATGGCAAAAGAGCGACGCAAACCTCATAGTCACATTTTTCATAAAAAAATGTTGAGGCAAACGCTGCATTCACTTTAGCGTCAAAGATCGTCCAATGATCAACAACAGACGTCCTTCAACTAGAATGGATGTCTAGGATGAGAGGAGGGGCGCTGATGAAAGTAAGGTCATGCCTGTTGGATTAAGGGACGGCAATAAGGACGAAAGTAAGGTCATGTCCCTCCACTTGCGACAGACATTCCTCCCACTTATGACGTCGTTTAGCATTGAGAGACGTTCGTTGATGTTAGGGGGCGTCCATCGATGTTAAGAGACGATGTAGTATTGAGAGGCGTTTATATTAACGAAAAACGTGACTGCGAAGTTTTCGTCGTTTTTTTCCATGTCTCGAGGTTTTAGTTGTCCATAAAAATTTTTCAAAGTTCGGCGTGTTGCTGACCTCAAAGTTCAGGGTTTGTTTTGTTAATTTTTCTATGGATAATTTTATCATTTTGTTTTATATTTGAGTTGTAATTTTATCTCATTGTTAGTTTCGTCTAATTTTGACTTTCTTGGTATGTTCCATCGCAGGGTCTTGATACTGTGAATCCAGTATTGGTGGTAGGTGACAAGTTGAAGCTGGTAAAATTGATTACAGCTTCCAAACTCCATGTCGTCATATGTGTCTGCTTCTTTAATATAATACGTATCGAGGAAAGACAACTCTCCATGGCACTAATTCTAAACAACTAATTAAAGTGTCAACTTCGCTGAAACTCATCGACAAATCACAGTTCTGGACTTTGTTGAAAATATTTCCTGATATTTTACTTGTCATTGTGTTTTGCGCAGATTGGAGAGTATGAAGAAACTATTGGCACTTGTCTTATTTTCACAGAAGGTGAGAACTTAGTTGCTGTAGTCAGGAAGATTCAGTTTGATGTGCTCATCTGCTAAAGGGTAATTTTCCATTTTTCTTTTAGTTTAGAGGAGCTATAACTATTGTCTCTTCTTTACAGAGGATGTTCCTGTTGTTTATGAAGAAATGGGGCCATCTGAAGCGAATCTATTTTCTGGCAAATGCATTGTCGACCCGAATGAGCCACCGAGAAAGCAAATAAAACCCGTTACGATGCTGCAGAAAGTTCTAAAATTCAGGTTGATTTCTCAATCTGATGTTCTAGACAATTCTGAACAAACTAAATGACAGATTAAATGTCTTTTCTTTATGATCCTGCATTTGTCTGGGTCTGTTGTTGTGAAGGGCTGTAATTATCTTGAGGTTCTTCTACAATTATTTGTGTTGTAACGCCTGTTTAATTGGGGTTGTTGGCTCTTTTGGTTTGATGTTCTTTAAGTAACAGCAACAGGACATTCATGCTCGACCCGCTCCGACGGGCTCCAGCTGGCCTCAGCCAGATTCTGGTGAACTTTTGCCGGATTCCAGTGTATTTCATCAGGTTATGGCAGAGGCGGTGAAATTACACTGGAATCCGGCGGGTCTCTGGTGGTTGGAGCCCAACCACAGGCCAGCCTTAGGGGGCTGGCTCGGAATGGCCCAGTGTCACGGTCCTACTTTTGAGAGACTTTTCAGGAGGGCCGTGCGGCACTCGTTGTTAGGGGGAACAACGAGTCAGCCTACAAAGTGTGCCAACGGCACCGAGGGCCCACGACGTTAGAACAAGCTTGAGTGTCTAACGAGCGAGCGAGCAGCGAGCGAGATTTATCGAAAGCGTCATTGAGCATAAAGAGAATAGTTTGAATGTAAAAAGCCTTTTCATTGATTGCTAGCAAATTACATTGGGTAGGGGGGTCTACGTGCAGTCATGCCTCTCCCCCTAAAGAGCATTCTGGACCATATTCACTATGGCAGGAGTAAACATGCTATAGTGGCGAGGAGTCACTTTGCCCAAAATGGAAATAAAAGAAATACAAGTAAATTACTAAAAATGGAAATAAGTCTAACTAAGCAGTAGGGGCGGCCATGGACAACACGTCCTGGACAAGCCCGGATTCTAACACCCAGCCTTGGTTCCCCTACAAGGCCGCTGCCGAGGCCGACAGGATATAACCATTCAATTCCTACTTTGTTCAACTCTCCCTCCAAATTTTTGGCTTAAGTTCCAAGTTTATCTGCATTTTGTTCGACATGTCTAAGGAAAAAATCGAGCCGAGTCTATCATGAAAAAGCTCGGTTTTCCCGAGTTAACAACTTCCCTCTAAACAAAACAAGCATAAAAAAAAACTCTTAAACGAGTCGAACTGAGCAAGATGAACGAGGAAGAGGAAAGAGAAGATGGTGATAAGAGCTGGACGGTGAAATCGAAAAACTGAAAAAACGTGAGAATTGTTTTTGACGACAATAAGACCCATGCCGGAACCGTCTTTGCGGTAATATTGTTTCAATTATTGTTATTTAGCATAAAACTGAAGTAGAATTAGAATTTGCAGAGAGTAATATTTTGGCATCATCTTTGCGGTCTTCGTTCACTTATCATAATTAAGTAATTAAGTCCTTCTCCTTAAATGAGTTAGATGAGCTGGCTCGTTTTATTAAGTCGAGTTAAATTGCGAGTCCAAATAAACGAGTCGAGGCCGGGTCTAAAATTAATTAGTACAATTTAATTTAATTATTTAATTATTTTTATGTAATATTAGTTAAAAGAACAATAAAGAAGGTTCCCGCCAGGCCCATTAGATAGATGGGCTTTGGTGCAAAAAAAGAGAGACCGTTTTGACCCTTTTCAACATTTCCTACTTCCCGCTTCAGTGTAGGAATGGAGAGCGACGCTGAGGAAGAAGCCCAGAAAAGCCGTATTTCCCGCCCGGAGAGTCATCTCGCAAGGTACGTATTTTCTTTTGGTTCTGACTCCTTTCTGTTCGTCTCTGTTTTGGTATGCGCAAGTGATTTCAATGAGATAAATGCATACTGCTGCTCTTTTTTTTGTATAGTTCTCTCTCTTTTTATGGTGATGTCGTTATATGTGTCTCGAGATGATTAAAGTGCTTATGCGAATTTAACTTTGTTTTTTGTTAACCATTCTCGCTGTAAGTATAATTGTAATTTACAGGTGTTCGTGGACTCAAAATTGGGGAATTGCATTCGTTTGAACTTTTCTTAGGACGTCCATATTCATTCATGACTGAACCGGTAAACATTGTTGTCTTTGTAACCATTGTCTTACTGAATTTCCTAATCACATCATGTTTCTTGATGCAGTATTATAGTTTGTCACTCAAATAGTTCTTCGCGTAATGTTTAAAACAAGATATATGATAAAATTTGGATATGAAGTGTTGGTAAAAAAATAAAGGTTATACTCTGGTCTGTGGGTTAAGCTCTTAGTATTTTTTTTTCTTCTGTTTGCCATTACTCTACTCCCATTGCCAACAGAATATATTGTGTGATGAAGATATGCAGTTGGAGACTACACGAGCTAAATGTAAGAATTTTTTTCTCTGCTTCTTTATTTGGATTACATATAAGTAGATGAATGGTACCATAACTGTTATGGCCTTTTTTGCCGCAGTTTCGGATATTCTCAAAAGACACTCAGAATTAGCAGAACACGTTTCTAGGTAGATACATTCAAAACCCTTATGTATCATTTCTGACTGGTTTTTACGGTTCATATGTTTAATTCATTTTTTTATCAAGTCGAATCTGTGATGAGTGATCTATATATTATACAAGTTGTTTACCTTGTAAATATTTGGTAATCTATAGGAGTAATGTTTTTTAATCTCTTTCTTCTCTTGTCATGAACTGTCCATATGGGAAACATTTTACTTTCTTTCAGCTGTTTCTGTAGGATTAATTTGTTGGTTGAGATGTTTTAATTTATTTTATCAGGGATTCCGACAAGATGATATATGAACGTTTACAGAGAGAATTTGATACTGCAATAGCTTTTCAAACTCAAGGTAACCTGAAACCTCCAATACCAGGTCTACTTCCTTGCTGGTGTTGCCACATGATATGATAAGTACTTTGAAAGGGGTCAGTTGATTGATCTCCATAATTGTATTTTATTTTATACATGTAGTTTCTGTCTAAATTTATTACATTTGATATTTTTAAGACTTCTGTTTTTCCTTTAATTTGCCAGCTTTGATTAAAAATTGAATTTTGTTGGCAGAAATTTGTTTAGATGGTGAACAGTGGAATGATGGTCTATTAGCTACAATAAGAGAGCAGGTTAGAAAATTTTGTTTTAATATAAATGAGCTTGATTGTTGTTTTTTTATCATATACTTAAATTTCTGAGGTTAATCTTGTTATTGAAGTCCACATTGCTTGTTAGGCATTGCTAAATGATAGTATTTTATATCAGGTTCATATGGAGGTTGACAGGAAAGCCATGTCTACAGACGTAGACATATTGCCTGATTCTCATCCCCCGGAAAAGATAACTTACAAAGTTGGAAGTAAGGTATTCCTCGTTATAAGTTTTATCATGTTCTGAACATAAAGTTGCGCCAAGTGCGTTTGAGTTTGAGATAATAAGTTTTTTAGTATATTAAGCAAGAGTAGGCACATGCTATTGTTGGCTCATTTTGATCAACATGTAATGCCTCCCTTACGCCTAGCCAGATAAATATTTTTTTGAGCAACTATCAACCTATCCTCTTTGCTTTTTGCATTGTCATCGTGACGATAAAGCCCATGGGTTTAATTATGGTTTTGTAGGTTTTTGCTATTTCTATACATGCGTTTTCCTAGTTTTCTGTTATTTCTATACGTGCTTTTTCCTTTTGATGCATTTCGAAATCCGGCATTATATTTTAAAATGTTAAGTTTTTTATTGATTTTGCATTATAAATTTTAAATTCAATTTCATCTAAGTATATATAACAGATTTTGTTTGTACAAATATTCATGGTTCAACTTTTAGATAAGAATATATTTAAAATTTTTTAACTATGTACTGATCGTATTTTGAATCAATTTACTATACTGTTGTGCTGTCTTCCTTAACTCAGCAAACATATTTTTCCTTTTTATCACATTATACTGGATTCCCTTATTACTCCACTTTAGTTTTTTTTTTCTCTTCGGATTTTGTTCATTTAAATGTTATGATTGTGTCTTCTATTTTGGATTGATTGTATGTTGCCTTTTGATGAGTCCCGTATCATGTAATAGCTTGGTTTTTTGTGAATAGGTTATGTGCTGTTTAGGAGGGCCAAGGATAGGCATACAATATGAGACTTCTTATGCTGGTACTTCAAAGTAAATCCTTGCAATAATTTCAATTGTTTGTCTATTCAAGGAAAAGCGTTTCACTTACAGTCTTGAACCATTAAGTTTTGTGCAAAAGATGACTGGTGCAAACTTTTAATTGAGGTACCTTCAAAACTTCTCGAGTGTTTTTCTTCGTGGTGGGTTGTGTTTAAAAGTGGACTTCTGGCTCTAAACAGTACAGGAATTTTTTTAGCATGGTTCTTCATTCTTGAAAGTATTATTCATTCTTGGTGTATATTGTTTGAAGTATTTTCATTCTCCCCTTTTACAATTTTCTTTTGATATAATCCATGTTCCTTATAAAACAAAAAGCTTAGCTTCATGGTGCTTAGAGCATTTCTGCATATTTGAAGATGATTTTGACTAGGGGTTGTGCTACCTTCCTCTCAAAAATTACAACTTGTAGAAAAGCCGTGTAGTAATCTTATCATCCACCTAGGACCATGCACGAGAGCACACTCTCTGAGCACAATTTGGACAAGTGATGCTTCTGCGTCATTCTCCTCCATTTTCCTATCATGAATGCACTAATGGGGATTGAACTTTGATACCAATGGATGTTGTAAGATAGTTGTTACCAATCATCTCCAATGTTGCAACTGCTAGGAAAGTCGCATACACAATTTTATCAATCATCTAGGTCTGGGCCCCACTCTTTTGAGAGTTGGGACCCTGTTTCAAGAATTGTGGACGAGTTGTGCCAAGTGGTGCTCATAGATTACAGTCCAATCAAACTGAGCCAATCAATTGTTTTTTTCCTGCAAATTTTGAATATCAATACCAACAAATGTCCAAGGCTGCTAGGCTAACAATTATATTGTGGACACTGTCTATGACGTGTAGTGCACTTGAAAATCTCATGCATCTCCTTACATTCAAGCAACTTTCTTGTTATTTTCACTTATCCATGATCCTCTCTGACGGTGATGCCTCGAGTTATGCATCTTTGGAGTTGAATCTTGTTGATCGGTGATTTGCAGGTGAGCCTCGTGAATTTTACCATTGTGTGCTGGAGAGCAAGTCATTTCTTGAAAAGATGACTGTACTTGAACATACAGTTCCATTCTTTTTGCCAATACGTGAAATAGAAAACATTTTTCTCTCCTCCAATGCCATGGTGAGGTTGGTTCTTTGATTTAGCTTTGCTGACTAAACAATGTTGCAATGCAAAGCAATTTGTGTTAATTTTTATATGAATTTTTTATTGCAGAAATTCATCGACCATCTTGGAGAACTTCTACAGGCCTATGTGGATAGACGAGAACAGGTTTGCATAATATATGGACTTGTCTTTGGCTATTGCTGTTTTACTCAACTTTTAGTTAAGTTATCTTTGAAAGAAGTCTGAGAAAGGGGTGATCGCCACAGTGAGAGCAAAAATTATAATAGTGGAAACTCTGTGGTTAAATAACAGTCAGAACTGTCTGTTGTTAAAAGTTTCTGTCGTTCAAAATTGTTTAAATAAGTTGTCACATGATCTTGATTATGTTAATATGAAAACAAGGATGACAATGAATTGCACTGGAAGATGCCTGGTGTGCTATTGAATTTGTAAGACCAAAAAGAATATTCTGGGTGGATGAGGAGATAGAAAACAAACAGGTGAATTCGTGCAATGTTGTGAGGGTGAAGCTTTCAAACCGTCATGGAGGATAATTTTCTATTTTCTATAAAGCATCATATTTCTTATGAATTAAAACTTCACCTGAGAATTTTGAAAAGCGTGGAGGACTGATGATTTGAGTAAATTTCAGTTTTCTTGTGATTGGGAAATCTTTATTCTGGTAATTACTTGATTCAGTGTTTTCACATCAGTTGGCTACATCTTTTTTTTCTACACTTCGATAAGGTTTGCTAACCTTAACAATATGTAAATTCAAGGATTTAACATTTTGTTTAATTTTGTGTAGGTTTTGCTTATCAAGGAATTGTATGGCAATCAAATCAAAGAGCTGTATCACAGCCTGCCATACCTCATGATTGAATTTTTCCTTGACGATTTTGATTGGTTGGTGTATACTTTCTACTTGATGATTTTGTAGTTTCGTCTGAAAGTTTGTGAATGCCTTATGATGATCTTCTAAATATCCTCTCAGCATGATCTTTTTAAATTTCCTCTCAGCATGATGATCTATTCTGCTAGTATTTAGCTGTTTTTTTTTTTCTAGAGATTAACTTGATAATAAGTTCTACTTCATCATTTAATGTAGGATTAGCTAGAAAACACTTTCTAAGTAAGAACACAGTAATCTTGTTTGTGCTAGAAATCAATGTTTCTCCGAGGCTTCATGGTCTTTTTCCTTTTCAGCAAGGTGACAGTCAGCATTAGATATGCAGATCTTGTCTCTGTGCTCCCAAGTCGAATCAGGGTGTTTGTTTGGCCGATACAATCAAAGAATAAGATTGTCAACTCAACATCTATGAACAAAAAGGAAAATGGAGCACCTGTAAGCCCCCTTATTCCAGCTCGCCTATCCTATGCAGAAGATGCTTTTAGAACCATGAGCTTACCTGAAGGTTATTACTATTTCCAAGTGAATAACATGCTTTCTTTTATTAAAAGAAATCGTCTTTTATTGATAATCACTGGTACATGACTCATGTTTTCAGCATTTTCTAAAAGCATTTCATCAAATTATCCTAAATGGCTGGCGATTCGCATATTCTAAGGCTATTATTTATACAAAATAGTTTGGCCACTTTCGGAGTTGTTCTGGTTTTATTTATGTTTCTGCTTCTTCTTTCCAGCATATGCAGAGATAGTGTTGAACCTGCCGGACGCTCTTCAACAAATACTCCAACCAAAGCCTTCCCCAGCATGATCTTACCTGACTTTCCCGAGGATGATCCCCGGTTGAAGCTTCAGTTTGTGCATGAATTGACATGAAAATTTGGGATCAAATTTCATACATTGGGAAGAATATTGAAGAATGTAGAGTAAATAACACAACACAGGCCACATCTCCTTCACCTTCAAGTGCAATAGTTTTTCTTGTCCAGAATTATACGTCAACTAAGATTGGAAAGAATTAAAGAGATATGATAAAATTAGGAAGAAAGCATTATCAGGTGAATGGTCATCGTACTTTGTCTAATTGAGAGTATAACCTAAACACTTTATTGAAGGGACCAAATTACATAAACCATTCTACTCATATAGCAATTCAAGAGACATTTGGACTAATTAAGGTTGTAATGCAAACATGGGATGTAACGAAGTAAAAAAGCGACATTATGTAACGGTAGAATTCCTCTGATCTTGCAACCCAAACACTCTATTCGTCATCATCTTCTTCAATCGATGAATTCCCGAGAGGAAGGAGTAAGATTACTTAACCCACCCCCGTCCGAGGATAATCGTAGCTATTTAGACTGTGTAGTGTTGTTGAATTGTATCGATATCCAATCCTTTAAGCTTTACGACTGATTCGACGTGGCCCTTGAGCGTATTCAATTCTCGGAGCCTGCAAAGTCACACAATCGATCGAACAATTCGTTCAAAAACTCCCTTATGAGTCCACACGATTTTAAACGAAACTATGTTTACTTACTTTGCAACTTCAGCTCGGCGCTTGGCTTGCTCGGCAATCTCGGAAAGCTCCCTATAACTACTTTTGTCAGTAGAGGGGGTAGCAGGCTGAAGGCCGTGTAAGGTTCTTTGGGCAGCCGCCCATTGTGCTTGCCTATCCTCTTTGCCATAGTCTTTCTTTGACGTGAAGGCAGTCTGTTTGAAAATGGGGATAGAATTAGGCGTTGCAACACAATTGCAGCCTAGAAAAAATCATACCTTTTTCTCCAGAAGAGTGTCCCAAGCCCTCCCACTCAGCACATAACGAATCGCGAATTTCAGAAAATCGAGCGGTATATACGTGACCACGCTGTAAAGCCAGATCACACCAGCCCAGCCCCACCCCATTCCTTTTATTCGAGCAAACCCCCAATGCGCATACACCGCTATTAGAGTTGCCACCTATATCGACAGTGAATTATACATCAAATTTGCAGTGCAAACTTTGTGAATAAGCCTGGACAATAAATCCTCACCAGCTGAGCAATTATGAAAGCACCGACTAAAAGAAGTCCCGGACGTTCAGCGTAGGACCAGCTGCGAGATCTCGTCACGAAAATAAGTGCCTGACTCACAATGCTCACTTGCAGGTATAATGCCGCCATCTTTTCATCGTTGCTATCCCTAATTGATCTGACTTTGAACTTGTCCTGCATGACGATATATCGAATGATTCAGGCCGTCCAAATTGGAATATTTATTAGTCGTAAAATTAAAACTCTTACGGGAAAGAAGTCGGTAGAGTTCATAGCCCAAAAGAATACGACAGTCATTATTGCTAAGTATCCACCCAGCACAATTCCTGTGGCGAAAATCTCTTTCAATTTCCAACTGTCGGGCTGCGGAGATGGCTTAACGCGATCTTTCGAAATCGTCATGATTGTTCCTGAGTTACATTCAAAGCATTTGTCATGACGTTGAATCCTCGACCATCAATTAATCGAAGATTATGCTGAAAACGAGTGATAATGCGAATTTACCATCGTTTAGAATGGCTATGATTAAAACCATGAAGGGTGCAAAGTCAAACTTCCAAATCAAAGCGATGAACATAAAACCAAACTGCAAACAAAGAAACGTCATTGACAAAGATTTGCATCGAATACCAATAGCGTTTTTCTAGCCATCTTCAAAAGCAACTTACCACTATACGAATGGTGATAGAAACCGCGTAGATCTGCGGAAATAAAGAATAAATCTTTAGTAAACGATTGAAAAGCGTGACGAAATTTTGGAAATAATGACAAAAATAACAGGCAACTAACAGTGTAGTTCTTCATCCTTTGGAAAATAGCCCTGCTGGTTAGCACCGCACTGACAATAACACTCAGTCCTGGCTCGGTGAGGACAATGTCCGATGCACTCCTAGCTGCATCAGTAGCATCGGCAACAGCAATTCCGATGTCGGCCCTTTTCAGCGCTGGTGCATCGTTAACACCGTCTCCCGTCATTCCACAAATGTGTTTCCTATCTTGTAGCCTTTTGACAATTTCATATTTGTGCTCTGTTACATGAAAATGAACACTCACTTTCTAACATGGATTAAATAAACCGAGAATCAAATGTCAACAAAATCGACCTGGAAATACTCCGGCAAACCCATCGGCCTTTTCGATCAGCTCATCCACAGGAAGGGCGGCAATGGATGTATCCTTGTCTTGACCGAGTAATGAAGATGAAGGATACATGTTAGTGCCCATTCCGAGACGTCGGCCGGTCTCCTTGGCAATGGCAAGTTGATCCCCTACATTATGAGAGATGACATTCAAATTCAACTTAAAGACATACAAAAATAAAGGAAAATTCATCAAATTTTGACAGTTACCAGTAATCATCTTGACATTCACTCCGAGATTCAGAGCTCTTCTAATCGTTTCGGCACTGTCATGTCTCGGAGGATCAAATAGAGACAATACACCAACAAACTGCCATGGAGCCCCAGAACCATCTTTTGATCTCTCAGGCACTTCCTACAGAGTTATGATAAAGCAGCCATAAGATTTAGGGAGCTCAGTTTAAACTCAACAAATAAAATCGTGAAGGTGAAGACTTAGAAACCTGTCTTGCAACGGCTAAAGATCGAAGTCCGCGCTCCGCAAACTTATCGATCACTGCATGAACCTTTTGTCTAACATCTTCCTTGCAGTTGCAAAGATCTAGAATCTGAAACAAACGATGAATTCAACGAATTGATCGATATTCGCCAAAAACTTTCGATATATGGGAAAGAAAAACACTTTACCTGTTCAGGAGCTCCTTTGCTAGCTCGGTGCCAATTTCCATCCGAGTCAATGTATGTTAGTGCAGTCCTCTTATCGACGGGATTGAAAGGAAGAAAATGAACCTCCTTAATGTCGGCTCGGGCCTGCATAATTATCAATGTCATAGCCTGATAAATCCACCATATCCGATCGTCGAAGATGAAGAATCAAATCGATACTTGGATATTCATACCTCTTTGGGATCTGCAAGCATTCCGACTATGGCAGCATCAATGGCATCTTGATTTTCAGTCCTAGAAGCTCTTGCTGCCAAAAGAATCACATAATCTTTTTCGACACCTTTCGTAAACACTTCGATCAAGCTGCTATCGACAGTTAACTTGTTTAAGGTTAGAGTTCCTGTCTTGTCACTACAAAGGACATCCATGCCCGCCATTTCCTCGATGGCAGTCATTCTTTTCGTAATAGCGCCTTGCTGAGAGAGTCTGTGAGAGCCAATAGCCATGGTGACAGACAAGACAGTGGGCATGGCAATAGGGATTCCACCAATCAAGAGAACTAGCAAATTGTCGATTCCGTCCCTGTATTTACGCCTCTGTATAGGGTACATCACTATGATCTCAATTGCTATTCCAACAGCAATGGAGCAAATACAGAAGTTACCAATGGCGGTAAGAACTTTCTGGAAATGCCCAACTTGATTGGTGCTGTCGACCAAGTGGGCAGCTTTGCCAAAGAAGGTGTGCACACCTGTGGCAATCACAACTGCTTCAATTTCACCTTGTTTGCATGTTGAGCCGGAAAATACTTCATCTGATGGATTCTTAGTGACAGGAAGGGATTCTCCGGTCAGAGCAGATTGATCGATTTTCAGAGGATCGCCCTCGAGAAGTCGGGCATCGGCCGGAATTATATCTCCAAGCTTGATGCTAATTACATCTCCTGGGACAAGAATGGCCGCATCTTGCTCACTCCAGCGTCCATCTCTAAGAACCTACAAATTGTGAGGAAAAAAATGAATTTAACAACCAGTGATAGGCAACAAAACTGGAACAAAAAAACAAACAAAGGGTCCAGAAACTGTGTTTACACCTTAGTTTTTGGTGCAAGACCTGCCATCAAGGCTGCTGCAGCATTCCCAGCATTGTTTTCTTCAATGAAACTGATAGTAGAGTTTATAAGAAGTAGAACAATGATTCCTACAAAATCTTGCCAGTCCGGAGGTCTGCCATCGCCATTGGCAAGCGCTATAGCCATCAGAGCTGCAGCTTCCATGACCCAAGATAAAGGATTCCACATGAAGCCTAGAAACTTGAGAATTTTGCTCTCCTGTTCGTCAAAATTAGAGAAAATGACATTCAATCACCAGAACGCGCCAAAAGAACAAAAACATTGTCAATTGTAAGAAGTTAAAACAAGAACCTTCTTCTCTTCTAATTTGTTGGGTCCAAAGACTTGAAGCCGGTTGTCTCCTTCCCCTGTCGTTAAACCTTCTCGTGAGCATTTTAACTGCTCAAAAACTTCCTCAATTGGTATGCGTTCCTGCAAACAATAAAACAACCAGTTGGCCACCCACCCTTCAGTTATCCATAGACGCACTCAGGTTTGAAAACGTTGTCCAGTCAGTAGGGTAGAAAGGTCTTGCTCCATGGCTACTGTGTACACAAATAACAAAACCACGGCACACTGGAAGTAACTTTTTAAGAATATTTAATCTAGGACTCGTAAGTAGTGTGTTCATACCCATCTCGTTTTATCAAAAACAGGCCACGACCATATCACTGTTGGAACAACAATCAAATCTTCCAATCTATCTAGTTATAAGGATCAAAAAGCAGAAAAAAACTACAACTTTCACATGAAAATGAATCCGAAAGTGAACCATAACACAAACCCAGATCATCTTCAATACAGAAAACAGTATTTATAAGCCATTTATTAGTGTTTGTCAGAGAGTCGTGAAAGAAATTTAAGCTGAATTCCACAGGCTATCATAGCTTATCTAACTCTAAAAGTAAAACCTCCGCACATGCTTCGTGGGGACAAGTACAACGTGCCTACTTTTTCAGACGAGGAGCAGGTCAAATATTATAAAACATATGTTTATGAACAGGGGATGGTAGTTTTTCTTTTTAAAATTCTTCTACCCTGTCATCCATAGCAGTCGTTCTTTCTGCGGGAAAGGAAGTTTTTGAGTTCACATGCCGCTAATTCCCCAGCAGATAAAAACAGGATTTTTGTTTGTATCTGCCCTGGGGAATCTGGGCCGTCCGATACTGAACGGACGCACAGAAAATCATGGCGGGTTTTTGGATGCCCTTTTACTGTAACCTTAAAAGGTAGAGGAGGCTAAGGTTTGGGGGAGACGATGATTTTTGGCTCATTTCTTATAATATCTGCTACTGCTCTGAGCTCCCCATTAAACTAATTGTCATCACAACAGAAGTTAACCCCCAACCGAACTCGGATCGAACTATGATTAGTTGCTCTTAACGACTCGAAAAGAAAAAAACAGAAGAAATGAAGAAGAAGCACTAAATTTACGTCCAAATATGGTAGGAAAGACAGAGAACAAAACAGCGGAAAGTTTAAGGGAAGAAGGAGGATACCAGATCGACGGACTCATTTCTAATCTCCTCGAGACTGATGCCTTTCTCGGCAGCCATTTTAGGAGTCACCACAAAAAATGGAGGAGGAAGAAGACGGAGTGGGGTGAGCTTATATATATATATATATATATGCACAAGCACAGCTTGCAACCCAAAACACGACTCCTCAGGCAAATCCCTCCATTCTTTTGTGGGGCCCCTCTGTTGTGGGGCCCTCAGTTGTGGGACCCAGGACCCAGCACCGGCCACAGGGGGACGTCTCTCCTTGAACTTACGCAGCCCCAGCGTAGGGGTAGGCTAATATCAATACTTAAAACAGGTCGTTTTGATTAGTCAAAACTACCATTAATTTATTTAATTAATCCTATTTTTAATTGTCGTGACTTGACAGCATACTGGGTGCACGTGGAGGGGATGACCTGCGGGGAGAGGCTGCTGCTGCTGCTGCAAATCTTTGAGTACGTCAGTCAAAGGGTGACGTGTCATTGAACTGTGGGTTTGAGTCAGTCTGACTTCCACGTCACTCCCAACAGTTGGCTTCTACACACACAGTTGGCTTCTACACACGCTATGCGCTTTGGTTTCGTACGATGTTTTGTGTTTCTTTCTGGTGGCGGCACAGTCAAAAGCAAATCTCTGCAGTACACGTGTCTGATGATCTACTGGGGAAGGTCTCACGAAGAAAAAGGTACAGAAAGATCAGATCAGATCAGATTGAGTTTGACCGTTGATTTTGGCCGCCCATTATTACGCAACAAAATTCGACTATCCCTACGGATCATGACCGTCCATTACTATTGGCCCCATTTCTAGTCCCTCTTATTTGAATTGCCTGAAATAAATATTCAATTATTAGATCAAGATAAATTAAAATTAATTAAAATTTTGAATGATGTCAAATGAAAAACACATTTTTATAGTCATGGTTTTCGTTAAAAACCACAGAGGCAAACACGGTATTCATATTTTTTGCTTAAAAATGTCTAAAGATATCACGTAGACGTTCTTCAATGACAAGAGGCGATTAAAACTAATCCACGAGGATGAGTGTCCAAGGATCAATCTTGGGGTCATCGTAAGGCTGAGTGACGTCCAAATTAGCTGCTGGATGAAGAGACAAATGTCCTTCAATGGAGATGAACATCCAAGATGGGAGGAGGGGCGCTGGTGGACAAAGATTTTTGTCTGTTGTATAAAGGAACGGACATTCAAAGAGGCATGGATGGCCAAGATAGAGGATGGACATCCAGAGAGGTTGTCGGGCATCATGTTGTAGGAGGTCACATGCAAAAAACACGCTATTTTAAATGGAAGCATATGAATGCTGTTGGTCGTTGGATGAAGGGGTCAGACATCCTTCAGAGATGGGGGACGTTCATCGTTTAGCAATGAAAGACGTCCTTCAACTTACAATGGGCGTCCCTCAATGCCTTGAACAATGAGAGAAAACTGTCATTTAGTATTGAGGGATGTCCCTCAACTTACAATGGACGTTTCTCAACTTCCAATGCACGTCTCTCAACCCACAACCCACAATGGACATACCTCAACTTACGACAGACGTCCTTCAACCCACAATGGATGAAGGATGAAGGATGAAGTATAGATGACCAGAATGGAGGATGGACATTCTATAAAGGATGAATGTAAATTTTGGATAGTTCTATATGGATGCTGATGAATTCAATGAATGAATGTATTGTATTGAGAATATCTATAAACAGATGCTATTATGTCCCTCAATACTAAATGACAACATTCTCTCATCGTCCAAGGCATTGAGGGACGTCCGTTGTAGGTTAAGGGGCGTCTGTTGTGGATTGAGAGATGTTTGTTTTAAGTTGAAAAACGTCCATTGTAAATTGAGAGACGTCTCTCAATACTAAACGACAATGTTCCCTCATTGTCCAGGGCATTGTGGGATGTCCTTCAATGCTAAATGATGTTGTCTTTCAATAATCTCATTCTGAACGTCCATTTCTAGCGACAAACGTCTCTGATCTCTGAAGGACATGCGACCGACCCCTTCATCCAACGACCAACAACATTTGTCTGCTTCCATTTAAAATAGTATGTGTTTTGCACGTGATCCCTTAAAACATAACATCCGCTACCCTTTTGAACTCTCATCCTCCATCCTAGTCGTCTATCCACATTGAAGGACATCTCTTCACCCAACGTGCAGAAACCTTCATTTACTAGCACCTTTGAATGATGTTGTAACGTCCTCCAGTGCTCCTAATACAACATTGTTTACTTTAGGCCGAAGCCTTCACAGTTTTGTTATTGGGGTTAGTCCAAAACGCATTGTATTAGGTAGGGAGGAGAACTCTACTAATAAACCATGCATTTTCGGCTCTTCCAAGCGATGTGAGATTGTTTACCCCCACTGATATAGGTCGGACCCACACTTGGGTTATTCCTGGCCTTTATAGGGCGGTGCTGCCACATATGCCCATCCTTCATCCTGGTCATCCATTCATATTGAAGAACATTTGTCCATTCATCCAATGGGCAGAAACCTTCGTCCGTCAATGCCTTTAGAGGACGTCTATCCTCCATAGTTGTTCATCCTAATTGCAGGACGCCCGTCCCTTCGTCCAATGGGTAGAAACATTCATCCCATCCTGGACGTCTATCCTCATTGCAAGACATCTGTCTCTTCATCCAACACCAACATGGACGTCCCTTGGATGTTCCTCAACCTTACAATGGCCTCAAAGCTAATCATTAGACACCCCTCCTCATGGATCAACTTTGGATCTCCCCCTTCGTTGAAAGGCGTCCATGTAATGTCATTGGACATTTTTAAGCAGAAAACGTGACTGCAACGTCTGTCTTGGTGTTTTTCACGGGAAACATGACTTGTGGTTTGTTTTCTTTATTTCTCAGAGTTCAAGATTTTAGTTATTCGTGAAATTACTTTAAGATTTGACTTGTCACTGTTTCAATAATTCATGATTTATTTTGTTAATTTCCTTTAATTTAATTATGCCAATTGACTTCAATAAAAGTGGATAATTGATTGAATATAATCAACTTCTCTGTGTATCAATCTTCCTGATTTTATGAGACAACATAACAACATTAGAAACATGATAAAATGCTTTAAAGGATCAATTATTTAGAACTAATCCAACAATTTCTTACATGGAACACAATTATTAATCCCATTTGAAAAAATCTTGAGTGAATTCATTACATTTAAGATAGACGTAGTCGGGTTTGATCTTTCTTAGTCTAAACCGCCTAGTCGCTTTTGAGAACATCAACGTGACAAATACTTTGTGACCATAAAAAAAGACTTGATTTATGTTTGTGTGTGGTAATTAGGCCTTAAATTATAAGGCACCTAATATGCTCCCACCAATAGGAAAAGGACATTAGAAGGTGTCAATTCTTTGTTTTTGATTTTTGAGAGAGATTTCAAATTGAGTTGTAAATGAAAGCGAAGCCAAGGAGAATTTGGGGAAAAAACAAATGGATTAATAAGTCAAGAACGACAGCTATCCCATTTGCGTTATAAATAAACAAAAGAAAAAGGATATTCTTTCATAATCATAATCATAATCATGATCATAGACAACACTAAATACAAACTAACTCCAAAAATAAAGCATAAAAATATCTAATCAAGTTGTTGGAAAATCATGGTGTTTGAGGAATTGAAGAGAGGGAGCGGAAAGCGATTGGCCTTTGATTGATCCGACCCGTTTTATCTCACGGGTGAACATCAAAGTGTTACTTCCGTAGTTCCTGAGTTACGTGATCTGTAAAACTTACAAAAACATATCCGATATCGATAGTTATAGTCGAATTTAGTTCTAGAGAGAGTAGCGATTCGAGGAGAGTGCTCAAATCTTTCGTTTCGATTTTGAAGAGAGTGCTCAAGTCTTTCGTTTCGATGAGTTTGCCTTAATATATAGAAATCTCCTCCTCTAGTGGATGATGGAATACCATAATAGAATTAGAGGTATATATCATAAGTAGATGCACCTTATTGAGTGAATTATTTCTAAGCTGAAGAACATGGGATACATGAGTCAAGAATGGAGAGAGAGAGAGAGAGAGAAGATCCACATGGACCTACACCATCCACTTGTGCTGGGGAGCTTTAACTACGATACTAGTCTTGTCCATCTCTTGCTCAATGCAAAACTCTCAAAAACACAAATTCTGAGACTGAAACATGTCATCTGAGAACTCATTTTTTACTTTGTTGATACTCGGAGGCAGGATTATCAGGAGGTTTATATCCTTCTGGGGATGTCCTGAAGGCCCCAATTTCCACTTTTCCGGCAGAAATGGTCCTGGGTAGGATCTATAACAACCGCCAAGAAAGGCTCTTGAAATCGCTGGTGAAGACTTTGAGTCGACACATCAATGCCGGAAAGCCAGCATCCATTACCCGTCCTGCCGAATACCATAGTACACATATTAAAGACAACGAAATCTTGTTTATCATGTTAGATTATTTTTCTAATACTCTATAAATATGGTCTATGTTAATTAAAGTTTATTGACTTAATATTACGGTGCTTAATATGATGATTGTTAAGCATAAAAGAATTAAGTTGATTGAGTTTTAATTTCCTCACCTTCACCTTGTTAAAGTAAATAATATATGGTTAAAAGAGATAAAATGACATTTATGGAATTTCCTGTAAATTGAAATGGCTATAATGTAAATTATCATGTAAAGAAATATTGCACGGAAGGGGCGGGGCTTTGTTTTTCAATTGTTTGGTTTAAATGCAACAACTTTTAATAGTTGAAAAACAAAGAATAGAAAAAAAAGGGGGAAGAGATGTTGTATGGAAATTGGTCTCCTCTTCCTCTCCTTCTATATCTCTTCTGACGAAAGTCTTCAGGGTAGTGAGTTGACAAGTAATTGTTTTTCTATCTCTCTCTCTCTCTGTGAATATACTGACTCTTTTATGGAGAAAGAGAATTAAAGAAAGAGCAATACATTATTCATCCCTAGATCATCAAGGGAGAACTTAAGGGAAAAAGGTTTAAGGTGATAAACGGTTTCCAAATCAATGTTTACATCAACAAAAACATGGATCAAGGTTAGTACGGTTATTGAATTTTGTTCATCTGTTATTGAAACGATTGGTTGAATCAAAATACGTTAAATGATTTTGGGAAATTAAAGTATTGTTCGTATGAAAATATGAAAATTAAAGAAACTAACATATCAACCATACACTAGTAAGAATTGGCCTGGGCATTAACCCTTGTCTCAGTGCCTTCAACGGCCAATGCAAAGACCCATGACCTCAATGGTGCTACCATTTAAGGAGGGCGAGAGCAAAGATCTTGACACGCTTGAAATATTGAGGGTCAGTGGACCAAGGCTTATCCCGCCGGAGCTTAGCTTGCGCCGTGTAAGAATTCGGGCTTGTCCAGGACATGTGGTCCATGGTCGCTCATGCTGTTAAGTTAGATTGCTTTCCATTTATGTCAATTCCTTTGTATTTCTTTTCTTTCTATTTTGGGCAAGTAACTTCTCACTACTATAGTATGTTCACTCATGCCATAGTGGGAATGGTCTAGATTACTCTTTAGGGGGAGAGGCATGACTGCACGTAGACCCTCTACCCAATGTAATTTGCTGACAATCAATGATAAGGTTTTTTACATACAAATTATGCTCATTATGCTCAATGACGCTCTTTTTGATTAATCTCGCTCGCTTATTGCTCATTCGTTAGACACAAAGCATGTTCTAACATCGTGGGCAATTGGTGTCATTGACACACTTCATAGGCTGACTCGTTATTCCCCCTAACAACGAGTGCCGCACGGTGTATCTTAAGTCTCTTGAAAGTAGGACCGTGACACACCGCCTCGTCGTAGTAGAAGATAGCATTAGAAGATGGGTCGGGCGGTATGGATGTGGCGGGAGGAGCGTCGATTGGGATGATATTGTTTTCAAGCTCCCATGTCTAATTGAGCCATTTTGGGTCGAAGATTGGAAAGGCTCCATGTTTTCCTAATGGAGAAGATGAAGAAGGTTCTTTCCTTCTATACATAAACTGATCAGCCCATGAAATAATCGCCCACATCAAACTATGTCATAAATTAATTAATCAATAACTTCTTATGAACTCTCATCCACTACGTCGACACGACCATCTCGACTTTCCATTCATGGTAGATTGGTCAACATTTGTAGCGTTAACAATCATTCCCCTTCGCTTTTTATCGCTACAAATGTCAACCCTGGCTCTGTTTAGAAAAACCCGATTTTGATTTCATGGATTCGATAATGACTACTACTTGTCAACCGATTATCGAGGCAAAAACATTCATAAGAATGGTTCTGATTCCCGTGTTCTTTATGGTCTCGATTATTTTTCGACTCCCCGCGGTTGAAGCATCATAAAACAAATAAGTAGATAGGGCCTTGGGGGATTTGAATTCAATAGACCAGCATCAACTTACTCAGATTGTCCACCTATGATATGATGTCTACACAAAATTGAGAAAAAAAGTCTACTATCCACATGAAATTTCAGAGGCAAATCAGAGGAACAGATCTCCAAAGCTTTTTCCTCATCTTCCTTCTCTTCTATGTCTTCACATGGAGTTGCATGTATTCTGATCAGATAATCAAATATGAAAGAACCCAAACAGGCTTTCAATTCTCTGTGTAAGATCTCCAAAGCTTTGCTGCATTTCATGAAGGCAGGAAATCTCAGGGAAAACGCCTACCTACTGGTTGCGACGTCTTCGGGAGCTGCAAATTTGTGAGAACTGACTATTAGGTACAATTACGACGAGTGATCAAATCAAACCAAACCAAATAAGCAATTTAAAGACTTAAGATGTGAAAATATTTTTCTTTGGATAGCAAAGAAGAAAAAACAAAACTATCAGAACGAAGCATGCTCTAAGGCATCTAAGTTTGTAGGGAGGTTCTCATTAATGGTTTAGCTTTTATATATAGAAGTTCATGCAAAATAAATTCAGTGAAAAAGAGGATATTTCACCTTGGACTATTAGAACTTCCCCTCGAAAATCCGGTTGGAGGTGTTCTAATAATCTCCTCGTCATTCTCATCAATCCCGTAGCCCAATTCTACAGAGACTATAGACCTGTCATCTGAATTCCAAGTACCAAAACCGGGTTGATGAATTCCTCTTCTTGTATTGCCAACTCTCGATCTTCTCCTGTTCCTAGAATTCCTGAAATTATCGAACACCTTATACAAAATACAAGAAGTACACCAATTGCCTTTGCGGTCACCATGGAAATCCTCAAATTCATCTCTAGATTCATCCCCATATTCAATAACATAGTCCCCTAAAACCATTCCCCGTGGAACTTCAGAATGGATGGTAGTCAAAACATCAATAATCTCGGACGACTGTTGGAAGTTCTCCCAATCAAGCAGCCGAGCTGAATCAATTTTTGAAGGACGGGCATGAGGGTGCTCTAATTTTGCATGCGCTTGAAGTTCAGAAAAAGTTCCCTTAAATGCACATTGTTCCTCCTCACAAAATCGCTTCTTTTGATCCAAACAGGATCGAACCTTATCAACAATCACCCAACCAGTAACATCTCCTCTACACAAAGGACAACAAGAATTACAACAACTTTCTGATACTGCTATTTCGGTGCTTGATGAGATCATCACGTTGGATTTTGACGGATTGGTCATGCCATATGCATTTTTGAAACGGTCGAGACAATTTGAGTGCAGGTGGTCTGTATCGCACACAAAAGGGCGGCATCCTTTCTCGTAAGAGGAACATCGGAGAAGTACGCTATTGTGAGGAAAATCTAGGCATATGGGACAAAGCATGTTGTCCAAGTCAGGATTTAACTGAATGTCATCCGAGAGAGATACATTGCTCGAAAGCCCTCTTTTGTTAAAAGATTGGAGGGCCATGAATTCACCAACTTGGAATACAAACAGAAAATATAGAACAGTTCAGTTAACTAGTATCATCAATTAGAATATCAGATTCAAGGGTCAGATTGTTCAGACAAAGAAAGAAGATCAAACTAGAAACAACACATCCAGGCCAACCTACTAGAAAACAATAATGATCTATGAGGCTGCAAAGTGATATAATAGCACAAATTAAAGATAAAGTGACAAAAAACAAATGAAAGTCACGAATACTATCCATCAGATAGTTATTTTTTCTGGAATAAATCAATTGCACATAAAACAGAAAGTAGACCCGTCGCTGGACAGTAAATCCACAAGCATCGGTATGAACCAAACATTAAATCATGCCTGACAAATTTTCTAGCTATAAAGAGCAAAGGAACGTATGAAAATCGATAAAAGCGTGTATTATAATTCAAAATTTCCTCTAATTTATCTCGAAGTTGTCACCACAGCTATTGGAAGATAAAAAATCAAGCTGAATACAACAAAAAATCTAGCTCACTGCCACATCAATTCTGTGTTTGAACCTATCGGAAACTATTAAAGTAAGGAAAAGAAGAGATAATCTTATCGTATGATGATTGCAAAGGAAAAGATTCATTAACTAAGATGAAAACCATGCTAATAATAGTCAGCTAACAAATTAAAGACTCTAAGAATCACGGAAAAGATAAATACCAATACAAATAGTTAGGCATCAGAGCTTCTCCGACTGTAAAAGCATAATTTCCAGCAAAAACAAAATTGATCATCGCAAAAGAAAAAAACAGTCGTTTAATTTCTAAAAACAAAAACAACCAATTGCAAAAGAACTATCCATGAAAGCAATCAGAACGAGAATTCGATCGAATAGGAAGTAAGCGAAGCCGATTGAAAAAAAACAAGCAGAGACATAATCAAACCATTGTATCATTTCATCAAATACAGAATTTGTTGCAGAAATAGAAACCCCAATTGAATAGCAAAAAATTTCTTCGAAGAAGAGAGTACCTTTTCGCTGCGATAAAGCCAAATTGCGGCGCTTCTGCTCGCTAATTATATAATTTTTCTGAAATAATGATTAAAACAAACATATAAAGCTACAGTACACGACGATATTCCCCCACTTTCCGTCGATCCAAACAGAAGATGGAAAATGCTGAGATTCCAACGTTTGTTGCATCGTCGGAGTTGGTTTTGATTGATGATTTCAAGACCACGCAACCATGATCACCATCAGAATCGACGAAAGCCTTCCGTACGAATTCTCGATAAATAATTAATTCATTGTTTTAATAATGAAAATAAAAAAAGATTAGTGGTCCACGTGGCTTTGAAATAGGTCATGTGCTGGAAGCAGGATAGAGTGGTCAGACACGCACGTGCAACGTGGTCAAAGGGAGTAGATAACGCTCCACCGTTTGACACGTGGACGACGTCACGTGAAAACCAAGATTGTCTTTTGTTTTTTTACGTGAAAACCAAGTCTCTTCTGCTTTTGATCAGAACTGGAAAACTCTCCGTTCTTAGATTCTCTCTCTCTCTCTCCTCTCTCTCTAGAGAGAGAGAGAGATCCATTTCTATCACTTTGGCAAGAAAATGATAGAGAGAGAGGGAGGAGGAGAGAGAAAAGCAAGCTTCTTCTCCTCTTAACCAGAACTGGAAAACTCTCAATTCTTATCCATTTCTATCCCTTTGGAAAGAAAATGATAGAGAGAGAGAGAGAGAGAGATCCATTTCTATCCCTTTGGAAAGAAAATGATAGGGGGGGAGAGAGAGAGAGAGAGAAGGGCGAAACTGTGATATGACGAGTGTCGGGAGGACAATATCCAGACAGATGAGGTTAGAGACAAGTCACGTCTTTGGCTTTTGTTTTTGCAGACGACAACATCAAAGGAATTCCCATCTTTCCTCATTCGTAGGAACTCGCATTCTCTCCTCATCGCTTCCCTAAGTCTACCGATGGATGATTCCTTAAAGACATAACTAGAATCAAGGCGTCTCTGCTATTGGGTTAGCAGAAACCCCTCAGCTTCTCTCTCTCAAATCATAATATTTTAATGGAGGTTTTTGGCAGAGCTTACTCACGTTCCAACGAAAAAGGATAGCAGTTTTTATGACGCTGATACAAATAGTACAAAACCTTCATTGTTACGTATATATAGTACAAGGAAAGACCATCCCATAAACACGACATACGATGCTTCTGCTCATGCATTACTACATAAACAAAACGAAAACACACACTTGTCTATTTTTATTGTCACACTTGATAGATAATCTTGCAATGCATGCATGTAAGCATGAAATGCCAAATAATTAATTTCTGGCTTTTGTTTTTATCTTCTCCTGAGATTCAGACATCACGAACGTGGAAGATATGAGGGTTTTTGACGACGATATCGTACATATGAATAGAGTTGAACCTTGAGAAATCCCATGGCAGAGAGATCAAATCGATGGATGAACGTTTGTGAAACTGAAGGAATTCTGCATCGCCTCCGAAGTATCTCTCCCACCCTAATCCACACAGAATCCGCTCCAGATAACTATAAGACGACACCGCCTGACCTGACGGCAAGTACACCAGAATCTTCCTCCTTGATCCACTGCCGCTTTGCCTCCCCTCAGCGGACTCACCCTGAGGGTTTTCGACCAGTCGCATCACACCATTATTGTTGAAAACCCAGACGCCGGACATCTTTCTTCTTTGTGAAATTCCTTCTTTTTTTCCTCTCGTCTCTTTGACGAGTATAGACTGGAAATGGAAGATTGAACTAAGGAAGAGCTTGCTTGGTTGTTGGAGAAGAAGAGGGGGGGTTGAAGGGTTTATATACGTGTTATGAATGCAGATAAAACAAAGAAGAATCTCTTTGCAAATAGTACAGTTCATTAATGAACAGCTAAAGCGTCTTCCTTAACTATGATGACAGAAAACTGGACAGAATCTGGATACAGTGGGTCCTAACGTGTATGGACGAAAGGGTACAAGGGTATGATTTTGGGGTAGAAGAACCATGGGAAGGGACTGTGTTTTTTTGTAAGAATCTTTTACTGTCATTCACTCGTGAGTAGGAGTATCTCCAACCAAAAACAAAAATAAGAAAGAAAGTTGCTTTAATCTGGACATGTCACAAGACATCCTCGTGAAGGGGTGTGGGTGAGTGATTATGAAGCTGGTCGTGTTGGTAGATTTGGCTCTTTTTTTGGGGACAAACTGAAACCTTAAAAAAGGTTGTGTTTTTTCACTTTGTTTAATTCTGTTGCCTAAAAACTCAGCACTGTTTTTGGTAACAATCTTAGTTTCCCAAACGTGGGTACTGTACCTCTGCGTCTTTCCTGCCTTTCCAAAACCCTGTTCAATGCACTGAACGAAGAGTCAATATCAGCACTTCCATTTTTATAAAGTCTCCAGCTTCAAAGGAATCCATCCCCCACTTGGGTAAGTAACAGTGAGACATCGTATTTATGTGAAAAAATTTTCTCAAAAATAAAATTATGAACAGAGAAATAAATTTACTGTGAAGATCAAAATATTACTGCAAATTTTGCTACTCAATCTTTCATGAATTGCTAGAGAAAATAAAATTTTAAATGAAATCTACGATGCGGGTCCACTAGCCTAACTCAATAGAATTTGGGACACACCAAAATCTAATAATCTCCATCTTGACATAAATTCTACGAAGAAGATCCATAAGATTCATAATCGAATCAAAGAAGGCATAATATTGGTAGATAAATATGATTAAACGACCAGATGTAAACAATTATCGTCCAAAAATCATTGGTTTTTTTTTTTGTGATTTATCGATGGGTTTTTTGTTGTTGGTTTGTCTGTCGATTCGATATCGACGACGATGACAACAGCTTATTTGTCTTTTTTTAATTTAGGTTGAAGAAATCAATAATTGAACTCTTAATGAACTTGTTAAGGGCAGGACCACTGACTATGTACCCGTGTTTTTTGTGTTGCTTCTTCTGAGATGAATCAGCACATCTTTCTCCATGACTTGAGATTTTCCGATTGGTGGAGTTGATAATTATCCACATGCCATCACATGGCTACAAAATAAATGGTCCTGTATACATAGAACTTCTACGGGGGAGGTCAACATCCTGTCATATCTATCATTTTTACGTAACTTTTTTGGTGGATAAAAAGGAATAATTATGCCCCTGGAAAAGAATGGTCAGAGGTTTGGCCCGCCGCCCTCCCACCACCGGGAACCTGCCAGAATCCGGCGGACACCCAGCAAAATCTAGCCGGAATTTGCTGACTCCGTCATAATTTGTTGGAATTCAATGAATTCGTCTGAACTGAAGCTTACCAAAAAAGGCCCATTGAGCAAAGGCAGCCTGCCTCCATGAAACCAGACCCAGAACGGATGGGTTACTGGAATTGGGGAAGGGGTGGTGGTCCCTTGGAGTGAATCTTGTGTGCCCCCATTGGAGAATGTACAGAAGAAGCAGTGTGGGTGGTTTTGTACGCTGTACATGCATGTGTTCATCTTTATTCATGCCTTGAGATGACTGTGTACAAACCCAAATTCTATGTGTACACCAAAGTTGAACCATACGAACTTTTCACCATCTAGCAATCCACAAAACAAAAAAATATATCAATTGTCATCCTTTGAACTTGGCAATTATATCATAAATGACCTTCTATCTAGTTGTGGATTGAATATTGAACCAATACCGAGATTAAATCAAGAAAAAAATTAGAAGAATGACAAGAATATAGTATGGAATCACAAAAGCTACGGGAATGGATAGGAACTAAAATTTCTCGTACCCTTTATTGTGTATCAAATTTATGGTTTATATTAGTACAAATCCATTCACACATCCGTTCTAACAGAAGGATTATATTGTACTCTTCTTGCAAAAAACGAACTAAGAAGGTTAATTGTTTCTCGGTATCATCAAATTGTTCACTATCTTACAAGTTCCAAACGAAAACTAAACCAATTCTAAACCCCCAACTAGAAGAGAGAAACAAGACTAAAAGAACAAGCAGGCGGCCTTCAAATTGCAGTTCAGAGCAAGTGTTTAGTATGTGGGTGTTGTTCAATCAACTGTGGCAATTAAAATTGTGGTACATACCCCATATCATTGTGTTTCCCAGTTGCTTACAGTGCCTCGTCTACACTTGAGTAGCCACTTCCACAAAACTTGCTTATAATTTGCTAACAGTTCTTGTAACGATAACTATTGGATCAAAGTTTGCAGGCCATCTTCACATATCGGTTAACACTTAGGCATGTGGTGCTAAGCTTGTGACAGTGACAATAGTAGAAGTGTGGAGAAAAATTCAACATTTTATTTATGTACTAGCATCAAACTTAGCCAGGATCATCATATAAATCTCCCACGTTATATATAAGACAGAAATTGCTAACTCTCAAGCAAAACAGAAATTGCAACATTAACATATTAATATCTTCATTTCGACTCACACAGTACTTCTCTAAGGTCAAATCATGATATATTGCAATCCAAATTAAACAAAATGGTTTAAGGCAGGCCCAAAGAATTGCTGAGCAGAAGGGAAAACATGTCGGCGAGTTACCTTGCAATAACTCCTGAATTTTGTATAATAAAGGTTTTCCGCCATAACTATGATTGCATGTTGTCATTTCATGGAGAACCACTGCAACATACATTGATTTCAAACTAAAATAAGTTGTTTTTCTATAAACACGAACAAGATATTGCAATTAATTGTAATTTGCATATGCTGGGAAGAGATCTTAAATTACACACTCTATCTCAACATTTTATCTCATTTTAAAATGAGATATGCATGTGTATAAACTTGAAAATTATGTCTACACTCGAGGAGAATGATAGTATAAATTAAATGATAATCCTTAACATTTAAACCTTTTAGAATTATTAATAATTTAACACGTATTAAATGACAGTACCAACATGAGACAATTTTTCCCATGTGCAAGGATGTCAAAACTGTTCAGAAGAAGCAATGGTAGTCCAGACATATACCTGTGAACCTTTACGGAAGTCATTCTTTTCAACTTCAGGTAACATCTGTGCTGAATAACACGCCCATTTCCATGTGGACCAGGATCCAAAAAGCTAGAGAAGAAATTGTTTCAAGAAAGAGGCATAGAAATGTTGGGTTTCAAACATCCAACACTGTATTAAAACAAACTAACAGTTCTGGAAACAAACTCTTTCAACAGAAAGTACAAATTGCACTTCAAAACTTGAAAATAATACCCTGACTCCACAGAGGATTACAAAACAGCAACAGAACAACAATAAACAGCCACAAAACAACAACAAAACAGCAACAAAACACCACAAACCTGGAAACCCACAAGTTTGGAATAACTCCCAGTTTAAGGAAGAATGTTCTTCAGAATTTGTCTCCCCTTTTCCTTTTTTCCTCCTTCCAGGTATATCCCCTCCAATGCCATTGCCCATCCTTTTCCTGCATTTCCACTTACCACGCAATCACCCCCACGATCCTGCCACCTTAGCCATGATTTACTATTCTACCCTTCACCTCCTCCTCTTATACACAATGCCAAATCAACTTTCATCCTTCAGACCCCCCATAAGTCCATCAAGTTATTAGCTTTAATCATATGTCAACTTCCAAGAAGATTTTTTTATTATCCAGTCAACCAAGGAAATCGACTAAACATAGTTTCTTTACCAGTCAATAAAACTGACATTTGCAAGCATCAGATGGTTATACACATAGTTGAAGTTGTGAAGGGGTACACAACTGAAATAAGGATAGAAGGAGATGAATCAGTCAAAGACAAGTTACACCAAATTAATCACCGCGTCAGTAAGAGGAAGGTAATTGCGTCAATCGCCTTTCAGACAACAAGACAAAATGCGGATTATCAGGGTCTAAGAGTGCATTTGCCAAAAGCCTCCTCTCTGCATCAGCCATTGAAATTCTTCCCCAATCAACCTGAAACAAATTTTGTTACTATTTCAAGCCCTCAGGATCTTTCATTTTACAAAGGAAGAATTAACAATGTAATTAGAAATGTCTAAATACTGAATACATAACCAGTAATTTCTTTTATAATCATTCAGCTTTTCTTTTAACAAAGATTATAACAACTAGCAAAACATTGATATTAGCAACGGCTCGCCTATAATTTCAAGAGAAACAAAAGCTGTATCCATGAAATTTTACATTAAGTCCTTTTTGATATAAGAGATGCTTTTTAATATTTGGACTTTGACTTCCTCGGGCTCTGCATGTATGAATTGTATGATTAAACAGGAAACTTAATTTTGAAAGCACCGAAGTTTACTACATAGATGAAGAGAACAAAAGTGCAAAACAATGTTAATTCTAACACTTTAGAATTATGACCATGGCATGGAAATCATGCGTCTAAAATTTAAAAGACAACAGTCGTAGTGCATCAAAGCCATCAAGTCAAAAGGAAAATATCCTTTTCCTTTGTCATGGACGCTTGAAAATTTGACATATTATTGTAGTCAAAGAACATTTAATACACACTGTTCAAAAACTTGTAGTATTTTAACATAAGTTAAGGAGTTACTTATCTATCAAAAGAAAACTCAAGGGCCTGAAAAACCAGAAACAAAACTCAGCAACCACAAGCAACTTGTTTACATACAGAATTATTTTTGTTTTTCCCATATGTTAGAAAATTCTCAATTTCAATCGACTCCATCAAGTAGTTCCATCCTACATATTTATACTCATGTGTTGCTTGGATGAAATTGCACATACCTTTCTGCAAATCCATATAATGAGCCAGTCAACATCCCTTGTCACTGTGAATGTCACGACCAACAAAGTATCCGCTCACATGCGCTGTGTCTTCAGTTGATCTATGCCCATAAACAGAAAATTTTCCCACATGGCCCTGTAGAAATATTATGCAATGTCAAGAAAATCAATTAAAAACTCTAAGCAACAGAATGAGTGATGTAAAACGTAGCCTGTTACATTCATGTAGTTCATTTTCCTATCGCTTAGCTCACTTATTTGTAAGCATCCTAAATGGTAATTTCTAGTAGCATTGCTTTAGTGTCCACATTATAGTAATGAGTAAGGGAATGAAGAGAAGCACACTGTATTAGCAAGTGAAAGTTGTAGTTTGTAAACTTTTTCCCTGAAATTAGTAACATTCTCTAGTTTTATTTTCTCTTTCGAAGAGTAATCCATCGGGCGGTATTTCACCAATCCTCTGTTACTTTGGTCCGTGATGACTAGAAAAACCAAACAGACCAAAGACATAGTTTTTGCCGGTGATAAGCTAAGCGAAGTTGTACTTGGCCTGCAGAGCCGCATTCTTCTGCTGGAGGAGCTTTCAATACACTTGTCCCTGATTGAGTCTGCTACTGTTGCTATTCAGACAACAATGATCGTAATGCGTCATTATTTCCTCATGTAACTACATCAAATCTTCCTCATTACCAAATGGCACCCCATGAATACATAAGCCTACACACTCAAATACAAGACTTACTTGATAAGGACCTTTTACAGTCTAGCCTATCCCTATGTGCAGTTCCCACCCTCTTTACTTGTAAGTAGGATGGCTCATGGTGAAAGTGTGTGAACAGCCACAGCATAACAAAGATCACTGTGAAATATTGCTTCCGAATCTTAGTGACATGTGATCAGCTGCAGCATAACAAAGATCACAAATATTACATTTGTGAAACATTACGAGAATAATGTAATAGACAGTTTTCACTCTGTGGGTGTAATGAAAACTTCTGCATCATGGATACAAATATTACGTTTTTACACAGATACCATAGGCTTCGCTAGTTCATTATCAAACATTATGCATAAGCTACAGATGACATGTCGTTTCGGTCAAGTTTCTTTATATGAAATAATACACTTCAAATATAAGTAGAGTATACAACTGGAAGCGAGCAATAACTCAAAAGCTTGCTTGAAGGAAATGATTAGTTCAAGAACCTTTCACCAAAGTACAGATTTCTTTTTCTGGCAAACACTACAAGATATTGCGACAAAAAAGTAAGTAAATTCATATATCAAAGAAAAGCTTAACTGAAAGAACTTTTCCCAGAGCTTCTCAAAAGGTATTATACTTGGAATCAAAAACATGAACGCAATTTTTGGATTCTTTGATTGAACAGGAGGTGTCTTCAGAATTTCCTTGATTGTAACATGAGCTGCAGTCTCTTCATCAGTTAGCTCTCAGGAATGAGTAAGTCGAGGCGGATCAAGCAGAGAGCAACCACTAGATAAGAAATAGCATGAAGCAGAGCTTCTTGGCGTGTACATGATAGGAACTAATTCTGTAATTCTTGATTATCAATCTACACATAGAACGTATGACACTTCCTTACAATCTAGGCATTCGAGTCCTTAGCAATTCCCCACAATACAACTCTCATATCTCCCTCCCGACTACCCCTCGAGTCTTTATATAGACTTACTTTTATAACCCTCCTAAGTTCTAACCTATCAGTACACTAATACAATGATCCATATAGGCCCTTTAAATTGTGGACGATGACGTGAACCTGGCATGATTACGGCATCACTTATGCCTAATCGCCATGAACGAGATGTCTTCATTTGCAATCAATGCATGTTCACAGCATCCCACTTGTCTTTCAAATACTGCACAATTGGGGCAAGTGAAGCTCAATGCAATTGGCACCAATATAACACATCAACATCCACTACAGAACAAGAAAGCGGAAAATCAACAAACATTTTTTATGTTAGATTAATACGAACACAAAATCAACATCATAAGAATCTTAGGAAATTGTATTCGACTTCTGCTAATCCACGAACATAAAATTACACAGCAAAGAGCTTGAAAAGTACTGCCAGTTAAGCTCTCAAACTGTGATCTGGATTACCGACAAAACTTGACAGTTGCAGGCTTCCATTCTTCCACATATGTAAAATTGCAAAACAAAAAGGCTGTCTATTAAATGCAGGCGAAATGTGTCTTCAATGGGAGAAAAAAATCGCCTAAAGATGAAAATAAATATCATTTCTAATTTGAGGTTCTCACTTCTTAGAATGATGTTAAATCAGTTAGCCAAATAAGCACAGCCAATATTTGAAAAACTACCAAAAGTACCACAAACACAATTATTTCCACAATAAACTTAGAGCGTTATCTTGACGCGAAGAAAAACAACTAAACGAAATGAGTCGAAGTAGTTCCAGATCCTTGCTAAACAAGAATGCAAGCAAAACCAGATGACTTAGAAAACGTAAAAACAAAAGCAACTAAACAAATCAGAATTGCTCCGAAATGAGGATTCTAAAGGAGAGAAGACCGAGGACAGAGGTAAAGAAAGAGAGCAAATGAGAATTACATGAAGTTCGGAGATCTGAGATGGCAATATTCCTCGTCCTACTCCTTACTGTCGTCGAAAATGGAAAAGTAAGAACAGTAAGCATTGGTTGCGTTGAGGCTTGACCCTATTGACTGGCCGAGTAGCTCCAGTAGGGGTGGGCCGGTGGGGTCTTGAGAAGCAGTGAACGAGCGATGAAGTTAGCTACGGCATTCGTGGTTATATATATATATATCCTCCCGACTACTTATTATTACCCTTGGACTAGTCGTTAATTACAAAAATAAATAATTGACTTACGATTGCACAATGCATACGTGGCAACAGATTTACTCGCAACTAAGATTATAATGTGGGCCCGCTTCTTCATTTGTCTGTCTACGTGGCACTATAGTAACGAATATTCTCCATATTATTAGCGCAGGCGAGAAGTTGACGGAGAAGGTTTTCTCTGTTGGAAGCCCAACTCCACTTCCATGGCGGCTGCTGCAACTTCTTCTTCCTCGGTTCGGTGGAGGAGGTTTCGTGACTTCAAAAGCTGTGTTTTTGAAATCCTGTTCAAAACCTTCAACTCCATGCCTACCGGTTTCTCTCCCCTTCAGAATTCGCTGGCGTCCGTTTCGATCTCCGCCCCAGACGTTCGGACGAGTCCTGGTGATTTCTTCGATTCTATTTCTCAAAGAAATGGTTTACTTCTGTGACGATTTTCTATGAAGGATGCGCAGTATCTTCATGCCCTGTCTCCTTCACAGAGCTTGAGTAGCTCTTTGGAGTCGAAACTCGAAGCGAAATGTTGGACTATTTGAATAGTCTCCCTCCATCAAAATTTATTGATCTGAAGTAATCATTGTTGTTTCCGACTTAGGAGCTTTCATGGCTTCCCCCTTTGTTTTCAAACGTCTCTTGCTTTTATGATTGACAATTAAGCGACAACTTCAGAGAATCTTGAGACCGAAGTGCAAACTGTTAATAACTCTGAACCTGCGGGCAAAGAGTGATAGATGAGTTTTTCTTACCAAAGACAAGCACTGAGAGGGAGCTGAAGTAGCTCGGAAATTGCAGAAATAGTGTGTTGATTTCAGTCAGTCCATGAAAGACAAGATCTAGAACTATCGAATTTCGCAACGATCGAGATTACTTGATTTTGGACGCATGATCTTAACACTCTCGAATCTCTTAAATTTTCTCTCTCGATCTTTGTTTTATTTGTTACCGCTGGACGGATGGCGGCAGTGAATGTTTCCCGGCGGAGGGAAAATGCGGTTAGAGAGCGTGGGATGGACGTTAAAAATAACTAACTAGTCGTTAAACGACGCCGTTTCACTCGACGGCAACGCCCAAAGGACAGCGTCAGATCGCGCCTCTGGGTGTGAACTCGCCGCCGTAGGATTAATGAGCAGTGTCCCTCCGACGCAACGGAAAATAAAATAAATAAATGAGCAAGGATCGAATAATAATATATATAAAATAAAAAGGAATTTCAGGAAGGAATGTAGTGGGAGAAGGGAAAGGAAGCCCTCAAATTTCTTCTCTCTGTATTCATCATCACCACACGCATACTGAATCTACCGTTGGGCGTAGACTCTCTTCTCTTTCTCTCTTGTTGTGTTGTCGTCTTCTGTTCATCCAAGTCTTTTTGTTGCTCCGCTTAGCTTGAGCAAACTGAGATATCAGGTTTAGTTATCTGATCCTCAATTTTTTTTTTTAATTATGCTTCAGATCTGATTCTTTTGCCTACTTCGTTGTCACCGCTGTTTTTGAGGATTTGATCGCGGCAATTCAGAAAGAAAACGTTCACGATCATTCATTTTCGGAACTGCATAGGTTGAATTTGTGATAGTGTATTTATCGTTAATGGTTTACCGAACGATTTATATTGTTTCCTCACATTCTCATATCGATAGGCTTATCTGATCATCTTTGATATTTGATTCATTGACTTTTGAGTTACCGTCATTGTATGTTGTGAGTGTGACTACGTGCATTTTTACTCGGAGAGCATTATTGGATAATGTGGTTTGTTTACTACTCGTCGCCAGGAAGTGAACGAAATGGCTGAGGACAAAGCCACTGTTGAGGTAGGAAAGAAAGATAGTGTTGGTGTTGTTACTGATCCTGCCACGACATCTGGGACTGAAAAGAAGAAGAGCCGGGGAATATTATCTAAAATTTGGAAGGGAATTTTCAGAGCACATGGTGATGATTTCGAGAAGAGGCTGCAGAACATTTCTAAGGAAGAAGCTGTTGTTTTGGCCAGGTTGAAGAGAAGATCTCAAACGTGGCAGCAAATGAGCCGAAACCTGATTATATTTTCTGTACTGTTTGAGGTATTCGTCTGTTTCTTTTGAACTGTTTGCATTTGTTGTCATCTGGAGCAACAAATTGTTCATTCTTGCACTGGGTTTAGTAAGATTCACTGATCGACTAATACATGAGAGTAAAGTTCCTAAAGCCCTTGTCCCTTACCATTTTTCTCTTGATGATTCATGAGTAACATGTGAGGGAGCAGTTGGTACTGCTTTTTAAGCTGACTGGGGGCGTTGGGTGGGGCAAGATAAAGGATGTAGCAAGCTTCGTTTTTTTTTTTTCAGTCTTGCGTATGGAACAAAAGAATAGAATAATTTTTATGAGGACCTTGGAATTTAGATTTAAGCTGTTTTTGTAGTACTCCAAGATGGCAGGAAATGGAGAGTGTAAAATTATTTTGGTCCTCTTTTTCATAGAGGGTGTAACCTTTTGTAAAAGCTCACTTCCATACATTTATATACTTTGTACATACATTTATACATAATGATAAAGAAAGTCTCCAATTTGTGACATTCCAATTTGTGCTTCCTTCTCTGGATTGATATAAATTTTGGTATGCTTGCCTATTATCATATTCCTTCTTGAGTTTAGTGTTGGTTTGCCCTTTTCGTAGATGGTTTAATGTTGATTCAATGATTTTCATGTGAACAAAAGAGTAACAATATACTTTTAGAGAACAAAGCCTCAAAAAATGACCTTTGAGAATTAATGTCTTTGCTGTCAAGTGAGTTTATAGTTCTAAGTTGTTTAGAAACTTTGTTTAGTTTGATTTTCTTCAAAATGTGGAAAATAGTTGGCGTCACTCTTAGCACTTTGCTTGAGGGGTTCTTCTCCTCTTCATTCATTGTACATCCTTCTTCCTAGCATAAATCGTTTTCTTATTTAAAAAAATAGTTGCATGATCTGTAGTAAATCTTTTTGAAATTACGTTATTAGTCTTAGTCTGTGAATAATGTACTTTAACTTTTTGGAGAAAATAAATTGACTAAAAAGGTTACAAAAAGATTTTCATGTTTATCAATGTATACATCCTATTTTGTTTTAGTCGATGTGTATTTACAATCTTAATAAGGATTCCATGTCAGCATAGTGTATATGACTAAATGGGATTGTAGCCTTATTGGCCTTTTAATGGTAACAGACTTTTTTCGGATTGGTGCTGCTTTTCTAGCAAGATAATTGAATTTCATTTTATAGGGGATAATAGTTCGCTTGTGATAATTTACCAGTTCACTTTGATCAAATTTACCTCATTTTTGGCTGCTACTTTCCTATTTTAGAATGATTGGGTAAATTACAGCTTCAACTTTCAGATTATTGCAGTTGGTTATGCTATCATGACAACCAGATCTGTAGATTTGAACTGGAAAATGAGAGCCTTTCGAGTTTTGCCGATGTTTCTGTTACCTGGCTTATCAACTCTTACGTATTCATCGTTTATGAGTTTTACAAAGATGCGTAAGTTTTCCAGTTTCACATTTTCTTGTTTGTTTGTATGTTTATAACAAGTCCACTGAATTCTTTTACCAGGTGGACTTCGAAGAATTTATTTTTTATTCCTTTTTTCCCTTGATTATCTTCCCCAATGTGGTGCTTCAGTTTTTATTGTTATTGAAATGTATCATGCTCACATATCTCAGTATCGAGAATGACATCACCAATCTTGTGTTATATAATCGCTAGGGTGTAGCTCAAATGGTGAGGTGTGTCTAAACAGATCTACAGTTCATGAAAGAATGTTTAATGTGTATACCTGTAGTATGCACAATAAAAATATTGTGGAAACATTTTATTTCATCAGTAAATGGGAAGTTCTTTTTGAAGTGAAACGTCCACTTTTAAGGAACAGAGATGATTGGAATTTCACAGCTTGACGATACTTATGTCCTTTGAGTTTATAGAGCTGCTCTATAAATGTGGTGGTCTGATTTTATTTTTCTGTAGAAAGGTTCTACAAGGAATATGGGTCGATCCTACAATGATTATGGGTCCCTTCGCCACCATATATAGTCAATGGATTTGATCTAAGCTTAGTGGTATTAAAGTGCTCTCCTTTCCTTATTTTTGTGTTTTGCCGTTCATATTTTTTTTCTTTTATGTTTCTTTTAGTTTATTGTGTTCTATAATTGATTATTTACTATTTATTGGGAGCTTTGTTTGGAATATCTCTCTCTCGATTTTATTTATTTGAGTTTGCGAGTGCCTAGCTGCTATATTCTAGAGTTTTATCTTTGGGTCATTTTATTATAGGTTGAGAGAAACCGCCAATATTAGTGTTTTGGTGGCTATCATATCATTCCTGAAGAATCTTTACTGGCATTTTTCATTGATTTTATTTGGGGTTATGTACACGTTTTTTTTCCTTCTTTGGTGTTTTGTCATTGAAAGTTTTAAAGTTGATGTCTACCAAATAGAACGTCAAATTTCCAACTATAATTTCTATCTTTAATGTTCTTTTTTACTTTTCTAAACTTTTGGTGGCACGGGGATATGGTAGTTGTGTTGATAAGTAATCTGTTTTATGACTTTGACAGGAGAGCGGAAAGATCAGAAATCCTTGGAAAGGCTTAGATCTGAAAGGCAAGCAAAAATAGACGAGCTTAAAGAAAGGACTAATTATTACATCACTCAACAACTTATTCAGGTGATGCCAGAAATCTAGTCATTTTGTTACTTTCCGTAGATATTTTATTGCAGAAGCAATGTACTGACTTTCTCACAACATCATTTTGCCGTTTACTGTTCTGTTTGCCTTTGACTTTACTAGCTAGGATTTTGAGTCTGAAACTTTTAGTAGTTTTACTAAGGTTTATCCATGGCAATCTAAGGCATCGCGGGAGACAATATTGAACAAAGAGTTGGTCTCTGTTTTGAATATATGCATTCACCATTCTTTTACAGACACGGCGTTAATCATTAAATGGCGAGATTACAAAATATGTAAGAGATTTAGTGAAATAAAAGAATTTGTTATTGATGTTGTCTCTTGGAACTTTTTTCTTCTCTACCTCTTTTCTGTTACTGTTCTGTTATTCTATAATGCTTTTAAAGTAGACGGATGAATTGACAGACACAGGAATTGATATGAATTATGCCGAAGAACTATAGGTTTAAGATAATTGGCTAATTAAAAAAATAAAGTTGTCATGCGTTTTGGGGGGTTAGAGCAGTAGGTTAATTTGATGTAAAGAGGTAGTAAGGATTTGAGTGGCTTTTTCTAAGCTCACCTTGTAAATATTCTTTTAAAGGATTGTCAAAAAATAGACAAAAGGTGGAACACAACATCATTACTCTTCAATGTTCACTAATGAGAGTTTACTTCAATTGTCTAACCCAGATGTTATATCATGAAGCTACTAAATTAAAAAAGAAATTATTCAGAAAGAATGCAAATAGAACCCTATGAAATACATGCATCTCCTACCTAAAAAATAATTAAATATTGAAAAAGAATGAATAAATTGTTAAATATCCAACGGGGAACATGAATCTCTAAAATAAAATTAAAACACTCTCTATATTCTCCATTCCTAGGTGGATTCATGTCTTAAATATATTTTCTTAGTTTACAGTTTCTTGTGCAGAAATATGATTCTGATCCAGCAGCAAAGGCAGCTGCTGCCTCTGTGCTAGCATCTAAGTTGGGCGCAGAGGCAGGCTTGAAAGTGTTCCTTGAAGACGAATCAAAACTTAATGTTGCGTCAGGAAAGAGCAATGACGTTGAAATTATGCAATCTGATGGCCTTAGAAACAGAAAACAAGTTCGCACCATGTCTAACAGTTTGGGAGGCAGTCCATGGCATCAGTCCCATGAGAATACGCCACTTTCTGCAGTCTCAGACGGTCATTATAGTTCTGAGCTCACTCAGCTCGTGGTTAATCATCACAATCCTCAAGTACCAGTTGGCAATAATGTGGGATGGGTTGCACGGATTGCAGCTCTACTTGTTGGGGAGGATCCAACGCAGTCTTATGCACTCATTTGCGGGAACTGTCACATGCATAATGGTGAGGAGTTGAGATTTATAATCATGTGGCTATTTCCTAATTTTATGTTATCTACAAGACGATGTAAAACAAAGACATGTTTTTTTCTTTTGCAGGGCTTGCCAGGAGGGAAGATTTCCCTTACATTACATATTACTGCCCTCACTGTAACGCCCTCAACAGGCCAAAACAATCAGAAGAACAACTTTCTGGTTCCAGTATTTCAAGTCCACCCACTGTTAGATCCAGGGACGGCGGAGAAACAGCAAATGATGTCAATCTTTCTCACGGTGAGAGTGTTGTCACGTCAAACCATCCCCCAGAAGGTGGTGGTTCACAGCCGGATGCAATGACAAAGGATAGTGCGGCAGATTTAGCTGATCAAAAGACAGCCTTGTCCAGCGCGGATGAATAGCTGTGAGTTACATAGTTTTCCATTTCTTCTGTATTTTTATGGGTTTCTTACGAGTATTTATACGTATATTGGGCTTGCGAGGGATGGGTTGTGAACATGGAAATACTTGAGAATTCTCGTTTCCATGATGTGAATTACTTATAATTTTGGTGGGTTGTTTTATATTTTAATCAAATTTTTAGTCTTCAGTTGGGTTGGAATAAAGAAGGTAGGTCGTATCTCCCAATCGGCTTTTGCGCGTCGTATATAAATATAGTTGATGGTCTAGTAACTAGCATTCATAGCAATTTAAGATCAGGTGTCGTTTGTGATTATGATTAGAGCATGTAGTCGCTCTAAAGATGGCGTGTAAAGTGGTCGACCTCAGGCAATTGGATTGGAGTAGGGTGGAAGGAAGAATGGAGGAAGACATCTCTTTTTATTTTAACAAAACATGATCTAATATACCAAACCTTATATTGCTTTGTACTCTTAAAAACTTAAGGGAAATTATCAAAACAACTTCGGAATTACGAGAAAAATGACAAGTGAACCACTGTATAATTTTTTCTCACAGCTTAAACACTAAACTATGAAAAGTCAACGGATTAAACATTGCAGTTACGTTTCTGTTAAAAAATGTTGTTGTTCCACTGCGGAATGCGGTCTTTCTACGGTAGAACGTTATTTTTCCATTAAGCATATTTAAAAGATTACTTTCTGCAGGCGGAACGATTACTATGAGGAAATTAACGGAGCAAACATCGCAGTTATGTTTTTCGTTAAAAAATGTTGTCGTTTTGAGGTGGAACGTTGTTTTTCCACTAAACATATTTTAAAGATTACTTTCTGCGAGCGGAACGATTGCTTTTCGTTGCAGAAAAACAACGTTCCGTTGCGTAAAAACAACATTCTGCCTGCGGAAAGATTACTTTCCGTTGCGAAAAATGAGACATTGATGATAAGAACTAGATGACGACGACGACGAAGAACCAGAAAGAGGAAATAGAAGATGATGATGAAAATTGGATAAGAGAAATCAAGAGGAGAGGTGAGCCACTAGAAGATGCTCGGAAAACTGAAAACGTGAGAATTGTTTTCGACGATGAAAAGACCATGCTAGAGTTTCTCGATATTGTTTTTGCTGTAAGATTGTTTCAATTATTGCAATCTTAGCATAAAACTAAAGTAAAATTATAATCGCAATATTTCTGCATTGTCTTCACGGTAATTTTTCTTTCAACAGGTAACAGTGATATTTGCATCATCTATTTCTCATAGTTTAGTGTTTAAGTTGTTAGTAAAAATTATTTAATGGCTGACTTATCATTAATCTCATAATTCAATGGTTATTTTGTTAATTTTCCTAAAATATATTACTATCTTACAATCACTTAGATAAATCCAAATTGTTGCATACAACACATTTCACTCCTTGGCAAAAATATTCATAGATGCTTAAATAGGTAATTTTGAGTATTCGTTTTAAATTTACATTCTATCGTATTCACGGGAAATAATATATTATTTTAAATATTTATAATTAAATTTAAATAAAAAAAAAATTAGAAAATAAAAACAATAATTATATATTTATCATTATTTTAATTTTTTAATATAATAATATATGAAATAGTATAATTAATAACTTATTTTAATCATTTATAATCTATTATATTAATTATTTCTACAAATATTTAAACACGCGAATAAAAATTAAAAATAATATAAATATTTTATTGAATATTTACGTAACAAGGGGGTAAGAAATTCTGGCATTGCCCGGTTCTTTTTCCCACCAAAGTACCGAACCCAAAAGTTCGTCTGGCTCCCTCTCACACCTCCGAACCACCCACCCCGACCTCCTCCTTCTCAAACGCAGCCTTCCTTTCTCTTGTTTCCAATCACCATTCTCCTACTTGATTTTAATTTTCTTCTAACCTTTCACTGTAAAATCCCCATGTCATCATCAAGTTTGGTTTGTTTTCCCCTTTTTATCGAGATTGTTTAGTCTTTGATCTTTTGGTTTCTGGCTGAAGCGAAGGTTCGGAATTCCAGGTATATCTTGATGTCTTGGATCCTTTTTCTTTTATGGAGCTTGATTACGTTAGTTTTTTCTGCTCTGTAAAGCTGAGCAGTTTTTGTTTCTATGATTTTATTTTCGTTGAACTCATATTGTTGACAGTCCGTTTCTAGGGTTTTTGTTTCTTTTATGGGTTCATTTGTTGAATTCTCTTACCCAACGTTCAGACTATTTAGTAAGTTTCATTCTTTTTTAAATATTGTGGATGGTAATAGTTCCAAACGAAGCAGTGAAAGCCATCTCAATCATTCCTTACAAGGAAATTATCTCGTGATATATCTGTGGTCAATGTTGGCGTTTGCTCCTCATGAGTGACTAATTACTGTAAAAATAATTTTTTTTTGGTGGTCTTAAGATCACAATTTTCAACTATACTAGAAAGTTCTTGGAATCTAATGTTTTTTTTATACTTCATCCCCTGGAATTTGCGGCTAAAATGTTTCCTTTATTTCAGTTTTTCAGCTAATAGAAGGGGCTTCTGTCTCAAAAGATACTTTCTTGCACTCAGAAACTATGCACAGCACAGTAAAGCATTTTTTATTAAAAACAAAAAAGGAAATCATTTTTGGTCTTTTGGAAGTTATAAAACTGACATTATGCTTGCAATGCATTATGGGATGCGTGTGCGTGTGTGTGAGAGAGAGAGAGAGAGTTTTGTTGTATGTTTTAGAACAGTGGTGTGAGACTTTTTTGTGTCTTGCAGATTGGCTGGTCTTGAAAATGAGCCGGCCAATTACGCGTAGTAAGAATAAAAGAGACAGACAGGTGGATGACACTGATACAATTTCTGGAATCCTGAGGTGAGGGCAATTTATTTGGTCCTTTTCCATAAAGAACAGATTATTCTCTGTGTATTAGGATCTTGATCTAGATTATTTTGTAGGAATATTCACACAACTGGTAAAGTAACCAGTGATGATGTAAATAAGTTGTACATGATTTGGAAGCCAGTTTGTCAAGGATGCCGTGTCAATATTAAGGATAACCCTAATTGCTTTTGTGGGTTAATTCCGGCTTCAAGTCGGAAATCTGGACTGTGGCAGAAGATTTCAATGATTGTACAAGCTTTTGGGTCTGACCCATCGAAGGATCTTCGAGATTCTATCGATGCCCCCGCAGGTCTGACAAATCTTGGTGCAACGTGCTATGCCAATAGCATACTTCAGTGCTTGTACATGAATAAATCCTTTAGGGAAGGAATCTTTGCTATTGAACCAAATGTTTTGGCCCAAAATCCTGTGTTGGATCAGCTTACTCGACTTTTTGCTCAGTTGCATGCTAGTAAAATGGCTTTTATAGATTCCTCTCCATTTGTGAAAACATTGGAGTTGGATAATGGAGTTCAGCAGGATAGCCACGAATTTCTGACCTTGCTTCTTTCTTTGCTTGAGCGATGTCTTAGGCAATCTAAAGTTTCAAAGGCAAGAACAATTGTTCAAGATCTTTTTCGTGGAAGCGTATCACATGTAACCAAGTAAGTTTTGATTAATTTTGTGCTTCATTTTTCATTTTGTTATTCCAATAGAATTTAATTTAGAAAAAGTTTTAGTATTTTTTTATTTGGATTTTGGATTGATTTGTTATATAAAAATGCAAACAAAACAATGAGAGTTTCCCAATTTTTAGACTTCTTCACTGCTGAAAAAATGAGTTACTAATTAAACTTGTCTGTTTGTGCATTGGGTGTAGATGCTCTCACTGTGGGAAAGACTCTGAAGCCTCTTCCAATATGGAAGACTTCTATGAGCTAGAACTGAATGTTAAGGGTTTGAAAAGCTTAGACGAGAGCTTAGATGACTACCTTAGCATGGAAGAACTTGACGGCGATAATAAATATTTTTGTGAATCATGTAAAGCTAGAGTTAATGCTACTCGAAGTATCAAGCTACGCATGCTGCCTCCTGTACTTAATTTTCAGCTTAAGCGTTGTATCTTCCTTCCAAAGGTATTTTATAAAAACACTGTACAGTTGGTTGTTAATTGATCCACGTTACTTTTTTATTCTGTCATAATCATCATATTTCTTTAGGCTATTGGTACTTGTTAGATCAAATTAATGAATGGAAATCCTTGCTAAGAGTTTCTTCCTACTTTTTTTGTGTTGGAGATGGATTGCAAATTTTAATGAGATATATATGGGCCATGAAGATACAAGTGAAGTATTCTGCATACTCATAGATTTCACATGATTTTTTCTTGGGAAAAGGATGACATACGTATCTGCTTCATGCTTCATACTCATAGATTTCACATGATTTTTTCTTGGGAAAAGGATGACATACATATCTGCTTCATGCTCATGAACCATAACTATTTATGAGCTTAGAGGTTGGTGGCGTTGTTCTGAAAAAATCATCTCTTACTTCACAAACAAGAATATTGAAACACACAAACTCTTATAATGTTAATGCACCATAGGATTTAATTTTAGTGCGAAACTCGATTGAAAAAACTTGCACCTGTTGGCTTTATTAAAGAATGATTAAATATCTATGAACCTATTGGTTGCAGGAACTCTATAATCTGGTAGATCTCTGTCACTAAACGTAATAAAGGCTTTTGATTATGTCAAAGATTATTGGGTTACTTGGATTTGTTGTGGTCATTATGTTGCTTTTGCAAATTGGGTTTTCTCATTGCATTAATGTTTATTATTTTAATATTTACCTGTCTTCAACAACTCTTTACTTGGTTTTGGGGGCAAAGGGCAAAGTTTTAGTCTTTTTGTTCAGCCTTTGGAGGTTTTGACCTGTACTCTTTTGTTTTTTGGATATAATTTTTTTGCAGATAAAAAGAACACATTTCCGGTCTTTTGGTAAGAGAGTGACTGTCATTTGTCAATTTGCAACTGCCTTCCTGATTTTTCAACATTTAATGTTGCGGCATAATCTTTGCTACTATGATTGAGACAAGCTTTTCTTTTAACAGTGCCATTAACCTTCCCATTCTAGGGGACTTTATAGCTAGAATTTACTTCAAATCTATAGTGGTATCTGTCTTTCAAGTTTGTTTTGACTGTTATTTTTGTTTTTATTTTGCGTTAGTAGACTACAACAAAGAAGAAAATCACTTCTGCGTTTAGTTTCCCCAGGGAGCTGAATATGGGCCAGAGGCTGTCTGAACCTTCTCAGGTTGGATCAGTATATGATTTATCTGCAGTTCTGATTCACAAAGGAACTGCTGTAAACAGTGGCCATTACATTGCTCATATTAAGGATGTGAATACTGGTCAATGGTGGGAATTTGATGATGAGCATGTCTCAAACTTAGGTTCTCATCCATTTGGAGAACCTTCAAGTTCTACTAGCAAAGCTGTTCGGGTGGAACCTCATGCACTTGATAAAGGATCAATAAATTCAACAAGAAATGGAAACTGCGCTGATGATAATCAGCAGCAATCTGCAGAATGTTGTACTAGTAGTCATGATTCTGCGTTTTCTTCAACTGATGCTTATATGTTGATGTATAATCTTAAATCTAGTACCAAGGATGATGAGAATAGATCTAACATATGTGGTGCCAATGATGCGGAAGTAGGAGGTAATATGATTCCTTTCCATGATGGTTTGTCTCTTCCAGCCCATCTATATGAAGAAATAAGAAGCCAAAATGCATCATATGCTGATACTTGCCGGGAATACGAGTCAAAGAAGGAAATTGAGTTGGGTCGTATCACAGAACGAAGACAAGAGGTGCAGTTGGTTTTATCTGAAGCCCCTGTTAACTCACTTGATGAACCATTTTATTGGATATGTTCAGATTGGCTTCGCTCGTGGTCTGATAATATCATTCCACCGTAAGTACAAATAGGATTTTTTGTTCTCATTGTTGCATGTTATTTCATTTCCCTTGTCTTGAAAAATTACGTGCCAATTGACTGGAATATTGCCACCTATAGGTTCTTTTGCTGTGCTTAGTTTCCTGGAATAAAAATTTATTGTGTTGCTTATTTTTCTTTCTTTCTACTTCCTTTAATACTCTGGTAAACAGTTGGTTGATAGTTGATCACTAGTTAATTACTTGTCTCGAATTACAGCATTCTTGATAATGCAACTATTCAATGCCTGCATGGAAAAGTACCGGCTTCAAAAGTCACCTTCATGAAACGAATTTCTGTTTTGGCTTGGTCCAAAATATTCACTAAGGTACCTTTTTTTTGCGTTGTGTGATGTTTGTCATAAATTTTCATTTTACAAGAATTAACAGTTGGGATACACTGGTGCGTGCAAAATATTGAAGAAGGTTGGGAAAGAATTTCGAATATAAATTAAAGGTTTGTGCACTTTTTTTTTCACTGGTATAAGGAAAGAAGTGGACTGTCACTCTATTTTCACTTGCTGTTTTAGTCTAATGTTTTTACTATCGTATATCTGTAATTTATGCCAGTACTGTGTATGAATTCATGTTGCTGTCCAGTAATTGCACTTATTGTATTTCTTATATGTCTGCAAAAGTTTATTTATGCTCTTTAAATGAATAAGCTTTCTTCCCATATTCTGTAAATTGTTCTGAATTCTTGCAAAATTCAGTATGGTGGTGGGCCACCACTGTCCAATGAAGACTTTTGCATGGATTGCCTAATTGATGGGGCTCGGATAGCAGTCTGTGCTGATAGCTACCGTGATCGAAGAACATTAATGAAAGAAATTGCTGTGAATGCACTTTTGGGGAAATGTACAGATGGAACGTACTATGTATCCAGGCAGTGGTATTGACATTTTTTAGTTCTTCACATGTATCCAAGGGCATGACATTTGAACACGCACTAATGATTGTGCTGAATTGGTTTGTAGGTTGCAACAGTGGGCAAAGAGAAAAATTCTTGATGCTCCATCTGAGGCTGATGCAGGACCGACATCTTCTATTAGATGTCCTCACGGACAACTTTTGCCTGAGCTGGCTGCTGGAGCTAAGCGAGTGCTGGTTCCTGAAAAATTATGGCTCTTCTTGTATGAAGATGCTATAGTGGCAAATCCTGATGATTCTGTAGATTTTTCAACCTTTTCGTCAGATTCTGGACAATGTTCCCAGTGCAGCAATGAATTATCTGAAGTGGCATTGATTGAGGATTCTCTGAGGTAACTTTTTAATTAATTGGATGTCTCTGCTTAATTTGTTTAGTTGTTGACTCCTTTATTTTGTCAGAGTTGTAAAACTTAAGCAGCGACAGAATCATGAGAAATTAGCAACAGGGAAAACAGTTACACTTTCTTTGGAAAGCAAGTATTACTTGGTGCCCACGTCATGGCTTTCGAAGTGGAGAAACTACATTAATGCAAGCAGCAAAATTGTTTCTTCTGTTGATAAACCTGAAAATTTAGATGCTGTCATTACCTCATTGAAGTGTGAAAAGGTAAGTCTTTAATTTGCTTAATTTGGAATCTTATTTAACTGGATAATTGTACTTTTATTTGAGAGCAAGTTGTGGTTACTGGTACTGGTGATTGTAGCTGCTGTTTGTTTTCTGAGATTTTTAGAGTACCATGGTGAGTGTGAATACTGTGTCACTTTTATGGGCTTGAGGTTTCACTTGGATGGTGTATCTAGATATAATTATTTAGTTGATTCTAACTCAAGATCTATTTCTTTATTTTAGAATTATTACCTTGTAAGTTGATTTTCTTCTGCCTTTTTATCCGTGTTCCTGATTTAACGGATACCATGATATCCCTTCACAGCATTTGCGGCTCCTTGAAAGGCCTCCTGATTTGGTTTACAAACGTGGTTTAGTACAACAGAAATCTTCTGTAAGTTACCAGTTTTCGATTCCTCTTCATCTGAACAAAATGAAGCATCAGAAATGCTTTGATAATAATTCTTATATGTGATCTTGAAGTGTAAATTACGACTCTGTTTTAATGTTTTAAATTACGACTCTGTTTTGCTTCAAACTTAATTACTTCATGTAGTGCTTTTTTAATGTTATTTTCAGTGTTTCCTTAATTTCTAACTCAAGTTACATTTATTGCGTGTTTAAAAATTTCTGAAATATGCATGAAATTAACTTTTGTTTATACTGATATGATGCTGTTTGCCATTTTTCTCTTTATTTCCTGAATTCTAGGCAGATGCACTTACAATTATTACAGAGAATGACTGGAGATGCTTCTGTGAAGAGTGGGAAGGGGCTGAAGACATATGCATATCGGCTATGATTGAGTTCAGTGATTCTGCAGGAAATAATGTGATTGAGTTCTGCAGAGAGACGCCATTGAGTCAACAACCTGTGTCTTCAAATGATGAAGTGAATAATGGCATTGAGCTTAAACAACCAGTGGTTCGGACTAGTCCTGAGGTAATTCAAAGCTCTGAAAAAAGGGGTACTTTTTGAGACTTTTGATTCAATCTCTTACTGGAGCCTACACTCTTTCTTTCTATTGGAGTGAAGCTTCTACTATTTCCTCTTAAAAGATGGTCACAAATAAAATTTGCGTTGAAGTTGTAAAGGATATTTATAATTCTGATATCTTCTGTACCTCGGCAAGAACGCTGAGTTGATGAATTATGTTATTGCATCATAAAGTCATTCTTATCTCAGGGTGATATGTAGAAGGCGTTGTCTTTCTTTTGCTTTTCCTTCAAATAATTAAGTTAGCCCATTTTATAGGTTAGTGAGATATCATATATGTCTAGCTTCGTGATTATTGAATTTTGATTCAATTTCACGTTTATCTGGAGAAACCACCAAATTTCAGTTCAGATCATTCAAACATATAATTAATTATCTTAGATTGATCAAAATATTTTGATTTGTTCTTATTATTTTTGTTCTTGAATTTACTGGATTAACTTGCATTCGTTTTTTTCATTACATTTGAAGTCAGCAATCAAGCTGAATGAAAAACAATTTTTTCCCTGTGCTCTCTCGTTAGCATGTATATAGATGTATCCTTGGTGTCTGCACATTGCTATTTTGTTGTTCATTTTTTTATAAATACAATTCTTCTATATCGTTTGTTCTTGATATATGCATGAATTTACCAGACATGTCAAGACTGCATTGGCGAAAGAGAAAGCTGTGAGTTAATGGAAAAACTTAATTATTGCAACGAAGACATATGTGTTTACTTTTCCCATGGTAAGGAAGCTCCAAAATCAATTTTAGAAGCTCCTGAGGCCACATCTGATCCAGATCGCCGATTCTCAAAGCGCTCTCGGAAGACGAATTCTGGGGACTTTGTGAATCTTAAAGTCTCTGGTTCAACCTCCATATACCAGCTGAAATTGATGATATGGGAATCTTTTGGGGTATGCATGTGGATCAAATGCTGATGAAATTGATTGAACTCTTGTCAAATATTCATTTTCAGAGTGATGTTATTGTTTTCTGAGAACTATCTCGACTGATATTCTCAAATTTGGAATTTTCTGAGTAACACTTGTTTCTAATAGTTGAAGGAAATGAACTTGTATGATTTTAGTGCTACCCTTGAAAATCTTCGATCTTTTCACCATGGGTATCTTCACCTGTTTATGATATTGTCTCATTACATTTATTTTCGCTTCTTGAGTATATCATATTAAGAACGAGTGACAGCCAAAACAATTTTTGCAGGTGGTTAAGGAAAATCAGATACTTCGAAAGGGCAACGTGATCATTGATGAGGAATGTGCTACTCTTGCTGACAAGAATATCTTTCCTGGAGACAAACTTTGGGTCATGGATTCTGAGATCCATGAAAACCGAGATATTGCTGGTAATTGAAGTTGTTGCAATTTAAATTGGGTTCAGTTTTGATATCCTTAAATGTGAGTTAAGTTAGTTGATGTGAATTATTGGCAGATGAGCTTTCAGACCAAAAAGTGACAATGCAACATTCCGAGGAAGGTTTCCGGGGGACCCTTTTGACTGCCAATGTTTCATCCGGAGGTGATTAAGGAGCGATGATTTTCAGTCTCGAAGCTTCCAAATTCATGTAAATATTGAAGATAGGTGTGGGCAACGGAGTCAGTTGTTGTTTACCATCATTTGGAAGTAAGATCAATCATATTTCTCAAACATTCTTGTCCTGCAAAACTCATTATCTGAATTCGTTGGCTGAAGACCCTGTTTTTTACAGGCTTCACTAGTTGCAGCAAATCAAGTGGTGAAGATGAAGTAATGTTGATATGGAAGTTTGGAGGAGTATTACTTTTTTGAGGATGTTTTGAGCTGAGTGGCTTTGGACATGAAATCGGCCATTGATTTTGTCGTCCGACCCCCACCACCCTTACTAACTGTTGTGTATCACTCTTGTATGGGGTACAAGTTATTTATGCTGATGGTTTCTCTTTTACTTGAAAAACATGTACATATTTTTACTCTCTCCCCTCTTTGTGAATTACACCAGGAGAAGGGGCTCAGAACTGAGGTCATTTGCAGGATTTGCTCAATCCATCCTTGGTCATTGCTTTTGCTCTTAATGTAATTACCAGCTTTACTAGAATTTGCTGGACCTATGAACCCCAAGTTCGAATTTTTATGCTCCAGTGATTTTGATCATCAGCCCACTTAAACTCATGCTCGGTCTCAGACCGGCCTTAGATCCGGTGGAAGTTTTGTTTAAAAAATAAATTTTATTTAGTTTTATGGACTTAAAATATATCCCATTTTGGCATAATTGGGACCGACCAAGTGGCGTGTAATTCTTAAAGTAGAGCTTGTAAGTCCAATCATGGTTGTTCTTGTTCCTCCAAGCTCCAACTCCCATCGTCCACGTCTTCACGTATGGAGGGAATAAAGTTGGTGTTTTTTTTTTTAAGATATTGGGTATGAATTAATCAGCTTTCTTCGTGCGTTTGACAGATAAAAATGGAATCTTTCACTCGAAGTGGGTGTGCGTAGAGAGTGAACTGTGTGTTTATGTTTATGTTTATGCTTATGCTTCCCCACCCATGTCCCCTTTTAATGTTGTAATCAACTATCTTGATTAGCGTTAGTGCTTCGTTTTGTATTTTTCCTCCTCTTCTCTGGCCACTGGCCAGGGTTACTGCGAGATTTCTCCGTTGTCTGTTTTGATAATCTTCAGCTACTATGACGCCTTGGACGATTGAATGGAGTGTGCACAGACGAAGCTCTCTTACATTTCGATCTCCCATTATCCCCAAGTTCAATCTCAGGTGGGAAATCGCTCTGTGTTTTCCTTATTTGTTTTATTGGTTCTCTCCTCTCTTTCTTCTTGTTTTTGGTCTCCAATCAGTGTAAGCACTTTTGTAGCGATTCAACGGAAGGTTGGAAGCTGAGTTTTCATTTCCTGTTCTAGGAAGAAAATTGGTACGATTAGGCTGACAAACGCTACCGACTCTGATTCAAATACAAAGAGGGCAAATCTATCTGTGACTCGGAAAGAAAGGATCACGCTGCCAAGTTATGGTGATAGCTTTGGGGCACCCACTTATCATATTAGCCAATTCCTCAGACACCCATCGGGAATTGAATCAATGCTAAACAAAAACGCCTTGAAGACTTTTCAATTCGTTGATGACAACACTTACAGGTCATCTCTTTTTTCCTTTTTGGTTTTGCTTCCCTGTAGTTGAAGGCTTAAGCTAAATTTTGATTTGATCCCATGAAAGCAATTTTGAAGTTGACCATCGTGAAACTTGGAACTATGAAGACTGCATCCTGTGGGAATCAATTCAGTCATGTAATGGATGTTAAGGTTAACTTTAGCCATGATTCCTTCTAGAACCATACATGTTTAAATACCATAAGTAGTGATCTTGTAAACAATTACTTGTAAATTAAAAGTTTCCGTCCTCTTTAGAAAGTCGGCTTTTTGAAAGAGCATAGTATTTATACCAATACTGGGGGAGTCAAATCTAAGATGTCTGAAAACAATTATCTCATACTTTTGCAGGTGTACTTTGCCAAAAATCCGACTTTTCACCTTTGAGGCGTCCCCCATACTGGATTTACGAGTGAACCCAACGAACGAAGATTGTACGGTTGAGATGCTTTCTTGCAAGGTACGTTTTTATCGAACGAATGAGATGATAATAGAAAGTTAAAAGGTTTTTGCAGTTTCCATTCCTTTTGCTTCCATGATGATGAGCAAGGTTCTAAATTATGCACTTCTTTGTCTAAGAACCCGTATCGGGTAAGATGAAAGATGTCCCATAAAAGAACAATTCGAAAAATAGAATTCGGAATAACTTTCTTAACGGAACCAAATTCATAGTTTCGTAATCTCACTTGGTAACTGTCCTTGTTCTATACTTGTAATTGCAAATCGATGAAAACATTTGTTTGTAGAAGTTATGAGCCTGCAATTGTCTTCTCAAATTTAATGTCGTCTTTAATCTATCAAAGCGGAGCGGGGATGTGTTATAAGAACATCACACAGACATGTGCGTGAGTTCGTGCAGTGTGTTCCCGAGTTTGGTCCTAGGTGATAAAAATTAAGTAATCATTATGCGACTCTACCATCACCTACAGTGTTTGGTAGGAATAGTAGTGATCGCCTACGACGGCGGGATGCCTGCAAAATCAGCGTTCTTTTGTGATTTTTCTCGGTGAAATAACTTGTGAATTTCATTCATCTCCATAACCTTTTAATGCATGATGCCATCCAGCATTGTCGATACGAGCTTATAGTCTTTTGTGATTTTGCAGTTTGAGGGATCCGAGGTCGTGGAACGCCAAAACACCCGTTTTTCAGGTATCCAGCATTATTACTACGGATGTTGTGAAAATAAGGACGTGAAAAACGCGGTTAACATTTTGGATGAATCATAGTCCACGAGAGGCTTTACGGTAGAAAATAGGACATAGAATGACAATTCTGTCGCACGAATCGGAAGGAGGCTTAGCAGAGATCGTACCGTAAAACGATCGTTGTTGTATGGGTTTGAATCGTATGCATTGCGATTTTGGATAAGATAGTGATTGTTTTTCCATGATTCTATTGTGCAGCACTCATGACTAATCACATGATATGGAACTCAACTGGCTCTGTTTCTTTTTTGGAGGCTGATGTGAAGCTGGATCTCTCTCTTGAGGTGTTTGTTTTCTTTTCTCGCATTCGTCGAGTAGAGTTGGAAACTAAGACGGTATTCGTGCTTTGAGTGTAATGTAATAAGCATTCGCAGATATACACGCTCCCGTTCACAATGATGCCCAAAGAAGCCATCGAAGGTCCGGGAAATTTGTAAGTCATTAGCATCATTTTTCACGTACAACAATGTTATTCTGTCGTCGGTTTTTTGCCATCTCGATCGATACGATTTGAGAAAGGAGAACCGGATTGGCAAAGATGGTAGTATTTCCGGTCGAAAATCAATCTATTTGTATCTCAACATACTTCATAAATGACATTATTTGTTTATATATACTGTCACGTCTAACCAATATGAAGTTTTGTTGAGTGACAGAATGTTACAAGCACTTTTGGACACATTGGTTCCGTTGTTGCTGAAGCAATTAGTGCAAGACTATGAGAAATGGGTTAAGGAACAGTTGGCTCCTGATGTGCCTGCCCAATCGAGCTGAATCTACCACTTTTGAGCAAAATAGCACCCACCTGAGATTTGACAAAAATGCAGCTGATCGGTCTTACAAAGGTTTGCACCAGACGCTCGAGTCTTTTTCTCAGCTATTTCCCGTCGCATACAGGTTCCGCATTTTGTTAACATCAAATATTCATTCAAAAGACAGAATGTCCAATTTTCTTGCTTTGGTACTTTGGACGTGACTCCAATGGAACAGCAATACAACTGTTGATAGAAAGAAGTTTAATATTGATAGATATCAACAATTCCTTGGTTGTCATACACTAAAGATTACAAAAATATTAACCATAATGACTGGCATTGAGCAAAACCCCATGGCTCATGCATCATGAATCCCAAAATATTAATCATGGCAAAAAGTTGGCGATGATACTTGCCTTTGCAGTATGATATATTAACATCAAGACTACCCCTTTGTCGCCATAAGGTGTGCTCGCTCTTTACAACTGAGTGGGAAAGGTCCATCGCGTTTGTCAATCGGTGATGGAGCACACCACTCATACTAAACCTGCACAATCAAGAAGACAGAATTGCGATTCACTTAATATAACAATTTTTAATAGCCTTTTGCTGTCCTCGTGCTAAGCTAACTAGGACGAAATAGTATTGCAATACAACAACGAACTTAACATAATCAAACACTTTTAAAACTTATAACAATGACCATGAATTTGGAATATTAGTCTTTGCCTCAATAACAAGTATACAACAAACCTGGAAGATAGAAAGTCACCATCTGCCACAATGCCGAAAATGCAGTTCTAGATAAGATCTAGGTGGAGTGCATTTTGGAATTCTCAGTGGATACTACGCACTAAGTTTGATGCAGTGGTGGTATGCATTCCAAGTGTCAAATTTTTCTATTGCTGATTGCCTTCATTAACTGAAGGCCTTTGGATGAGTAAATGTAAAGACCTGGACCTGCAAGAAGCAACACAAAGAATAACTTTTGCTTATCATAATAGCAATCATAAAATTGAATCTACTACATTCAAATAATAAAGCTGTTAGTAAAGATAGAAGTTATTCGACCCTTTCGGCACTAAACTTGCACAAAGTACATAGGAAGTGGTGGGACTGGTCTAGTATATTCAAAATAATGTTTATACTAAAAGGGAAATGGGTCACTCTTAGGATGAGGAGGACCTCGCTATAATATGCAAATTACAGCATAAAGAGTTTCGAAGTGAAAAGCATCTTAAATCAAGAGAATGAAAAATTGGTCATTATGCACGAACATTCTAATACATATGTTATATAGCTTGCGGCCTCAAGCAGTATTTGTTCAAGGACGAATGCTTGACGAGTAATGAGTTCACTCATTACTTAATGAAAAGTAAACGAAGAAATAATAATATTATAATGAAAAGTAAAATGGAATGATCCTCCTCATAAGCAACCTCAAATGTACATTGTATAGATGTATTTGAAAGCCCTTTGAATGAAACTGATAGTACAGAACCATTGCAGAAGACAATCAAAAGGACATTGTTTTAGGTGAGCTTACTGACCATTCACACAAAGAAGACAGCTATATAAGCTGCTATGCGACTGGCTAATTGGCCACCATAACTACGAGAACAAGAGTAACAAATCCAATACGCATAAAAAGTGACGTAATCAGAGCTTTTACGCATAAACATGGGGACGAAAAACTCATTCTGTCAGATATGAAAGTAAAACGATAATTGCATAGCGAATCATAGGAGCAACAAAAAAACACCAAAAACTGAAGATGATGAATAGAATAACAGAAGTTGAGGCACATCGCCGTTAAACAATACCTCCACGCCAGAAATAGCGAAATCATCGTACTCTCCGATTCTTTCTCCGGGCGGCATTTTTGAAACCACACCTCTACCGCACTACTCACCGATCGATGGCGAGCAGGACCTTGGATTTATGGAGGGTTTAAAGCTATCACCTTTGATTTATCGGCGGCGCTTCCGTAGGGATTAGGCTTGAATCCAAAGTAGGGCATATATTTCCACCACCACGGTTGGGCTCTGGCTGGGCCTAAACCGGCCCACTAATAAATCAATCAATTTTAATTAAAACTATTATTTTAATAATTAATTCTTTATTTTAATAATCAATTAATGCTAATATTATTACATTAATTAATAAATAACCCGTATTAATTTAAAATTATAGCTTATAATTAGTATTAATCTAATAAAATCGATTCTTTTACTAAAGCTTTCTTGATCGTATTTGACTTAATTTAACACTAACATTCTAATTAACGATCATGTAAATTTATTTTAAAATCCACTTAAAAGTTGTCAACGAATTTTTTAATATTGTCTGTTTTGAAGCAAAGGCCCCACAATTTTGTTTTTGAGATCAACTCAAAACGCGTTTGCACTGAGTAGTGCGGAGAAATCTACTTATAAATAATGTATTTTCTACCCTCTCAATCGATGTGCGATTATACACTCCTACTGGTATGGGTCGGACCTTCCTTTGGGCTAAATAAAGGAATAATATGCATTTAAATTTTAGTTATTTATTGACATTATTAAAATAAATTCTTAATTAATGTTTCTTTTTTTAAAGTGTTTTTAGACTAAGTTCAAAGATGACTTAAAGTTAATTAAAAAATAGAGAAGAGAATGGAAGTTGGAGATGTCCATGGAGAAAAAATAGAGAATCCAAACAGAATTAGTTAATTTTATTATAATTTATTATATTAATTATTGTAATTATTAATAATTATTAGAGTAATTATCAATTTGATCTTTGAAGTTTGAGAGTTCCTTCAACTTCTTTAAAATTTTAAATTTGACACCTTAAAGATTGAAATATTATCATTCAATACCCTCACTGTTATCAATTCATTAAAAAAATGGCGTGGTGCACGTGGAGTTGAAGATAGGCTTTGACGATGACCAATATCAAATTTTAGCTATTGGCGATACATATGAGAGAGTTCTGAAAACTGAGTCTCTAGTTAAGGAGTTCGTTCGTAACAAACGGTGTTTTTGAGGCAGAAAAAGATCTTGAAACTAAGAAAAACGATGAAAGAACTTGAAGACTGTAGAGTGATTTTGTTCTCTGACTCCACGTGCATCCAAAGCCCCTATTTTAACGAATGGATAACGGTGAGAGCATTGGATTATAACATCTCAAATTTTAAGATGTCAGATTTAAAAATTTAAAGTTTAGGATATCAATTACCCTAACGATGAAGGGTGTTGAATGAAAATAGAAACTACCTCTAAAGGTGTAATGGCCTAAGCTATGAATAGAATATTAATTGAATTAAAAGTAAACGACGAAAAGGTAATAATTGTTTGGGCCCCGCGTGCATGTCCCAGAAGTCAGCAGACAGCAGTCACCCTCGCTATAAATCCCGTCTCCCACGGCTTCTTCTCTTGCATTCCCACTCTCCTTTTTCCGCTTCGCTAGAGTTTGCTTTGCTCTCATGGCGTCCCCTGAGCTCCCTGTTTCAAGCCCTCGAACCACACGAGGCCCACACGAAACCCATCCTCCCCTGGCTCCCTCCAGTTTTCCGGGCAAGGTAGCGGGCGTCTTGAAATCCAATCTGGTTTTCCGGTCCAAATGGGGTGAAATTAATGGGGCTATGGGCGATTTGGGGACCTATATTCCTATAGTGTTGGCTTTGACGCTGTCGAAGGACCTTAACTTGGGTACAACGCTGATTTTCACAGGTGTTTACAACATTATCACCGGCGTTATCTACGGCGTTCCGATGCCTGTCCAGCCGATGAAATCAATCGCCGCTGTTGCCTTATCAACTGCCGATTTCGGTATCCCGGAGATGATGGCCGCCGGAATACTGACGGGAGGGACTCTGATTTTCCTGGGGGTTACCGGTTTGATGGAGCTCGCCTACTGGCTGATTCCTTTGCCTGTTGTTAGGGGGATTCAGCTAGCTCAAGGCTTATCTTTTGCACAAACTGCTGTTAAATACGTTCGTTATGATCAAAATATGGCCAAGTCCAAATCTCTCGATTACAGGGAGTGGTTCGGTTTGGACGGGCTGGTTTTGGCTCTCTTTTGTGCTTGTTTTGTTGTTATTGTTAATGGAGCAGGCGAAGAAAACCACGGCGAAGAATCCGAGGCCGACTCGGGAGGGCGATTCAGAAGATCAACTGCCAGATTGAGGAAACTCATATACTCACTTCCTTCAGCCTTTCTTATATCTTTGCTGGGTCTTGTTTTGGCATTTATAAGGAAGCCTAATATGGTGAAAGACATCAAGTTTGGCCCATCTTCCATTGATATTGTGAAGATGTCAAAGCATGCATGGAAAGATGGGTTCATAAAGGGGACAATCCCTCAGCTCCCACTCTCAATTTTGAATTCTGTGATTGGTGTTTGCAAATTGTCATCTGATCTGTTTCCAGGCAGGGACTTTTCAGCCACTTCGTTGTCGGTGACTGTCGGGCTGATGAACGTGACAGGGTGTTGGTTTGGGGCCTTTCCGACGTGCCATGGTGCCGGTGGGCTAGCCGGGCAGTACAAGTTTGGGGGAAGAAGTGGTGGCTGCGTGGCGCTTCTTGGCGCAGCCAAAACGACGCTTGGTTTGGTTTTGGGTAGTTCTTTGGTGGTGATTCTGAGGCATTTTCCGGTTGGAATTCTCGGGGTTTTGCTCCTCTTCGCCGGAGTGGAGCTTGCTATGGCTTGCAGAGACATGAACAGTAAAGAGCAGTCGTTTGTGCTGCTCATTTGCACGACGGTCTCACTCGTGGGCTCAAGCGCTGCGCTTGGTTTCTTGTGTGGCATGGCCGTGCATGTGCTTCTCTGGCTGAGAAAAGCTGGTGGTAAGTCGCAAAAACCTTCTCCTCTGAATGCGCAAGTAAACCCATAGAACTCTCAGCCAATCGAGCCAACCCAATGGACGAAAATCATTATAAATGTATTTGAACCTCTTCGCCATTGTAGGTCTCCTGCAAATGCCTCTGTAATTTTACGTCTTCTACGAGAAAAATAAAGAGAGCCATGCTTTTGTCTACATGACCGCTTCATTTTCTGTAATTTAACTTCTCTCTCTCTCTCTCTCTCTTACCTTCTTCTTCTTTCGGTCCACCTTCGATCTGCACTTTCTCCCCTACCCAGTTTACCTTTTTCCTTTTTCCAAAAGGTGAATAAAAATACATAAAAATGGAGAAATCAATGCCACCGTTGACATTCTCCATCACTACTCACCGCTCTGCTGCTGATTTAGATCAATTTTATTCACTTTTGATGCTTTTTTTAGTTCATCGTTGATTTCTGATCGATCATTGAGGGGGAAGAAAGTTAATAGACTCCTAAAAAAGCCAAGAACATATTCCATAGCCTTGCTTGATCCATCATTTTCACTCCTACCCATTAATTATGCTTAATAGATTTGGCTTTGTCAAAGATGCTTCAACTTGTTAACTATGAATTTGATTTTCCACCACCACTGCAATTTCAGAAAGAGAGAAGCCAAGGTTGAAGAAGCATGGTCTTTCAGGGAAAACAATAGAAATAAAAGGACTACTTTGCAAATTTTGCACAATTCGTAAATTTCAGCCAGGCTTAAGGGTATTTTAGTATTTACGCCATTTCTTGTTTCAGTGTCTGCTCTTCCTTTCCATTTTCTCAATCCTTCTCAATTCCATTTACATTCGTCTCCCCAAGTTATATCATGCGTCTTGGCGCCAAGATCTCGATCCAGATCTAGGGTTTCTGTTTGTTTGGTCGTTGGATTGGAACTGTTCTGTTGTTTTGGGTGGAGCCAAGTTTTGGCGTTGCTGCTCTAGGGGTTTGGATCTCGCGTTTGTGGGGGCCGGAGGCGATTTCGTTGTTTTATGATGTAATTATACGTTTTCGGCCTTGGTGAAGACTGAAGAACTGGAAAATCATTCTTTTAATTCAAATGATTAAACTCTCTTGTGACGGTTTTAGAATTCATGTTTGTTAGATTGACATTTTCCCACATTGGCTTTTCTTTTTTTAATACTTTTCAAAACCGCTCTGACTATGCTTTAGAGGCTTTGGTTTTCCATTGATTGTTCGTCGTGGAATGACATCCAAGTGTTGTAGTAGTGTAAATCTTTAATCTGATTTTTTGCGTTATGGGGTTCATTTTTCTAGAGAAGTTTGGATAGTTTACGAGGTTTGCGTTGATTATGAGGTTCAAATCTCGCCGACAAGTATTTATTTCTGTTTCTGAGCTCATCTAATTCATTAAATATTGCTATATTGTGGTAGGGTTTGAGTTTAAAGTTGAGGTGTAGAAAATGCATGTAAAAGCAGCTCAATCGTCATTTAGGGATCGGACACAGGAATTCCAGAATGTTGCGGAGAGGCTGAAGAAGTCTTTTCCATCATCTTCTGAGCAAAATGGGCCTAGTAATGCTTTGAAATTAGAGGATCAACGATCTGCAGTTGCAATTCAGTCTGAATTTAATAGAAGAGCTTCTAAAATCGGCTATGGAATACATCAGACATCGCAAAAACTTTCAAAGCTTGCTAAGTGTAAGTGATTGAATTGAAAAAGATAGCTTATGTATAGGAACTTCTTAGGTCTAACTGTGTCAAAAGTCTATTTGTGTGGTGATTTAAGAGTGAAATTTGTCAAAACGAAAGATGAGTGAATTTTAAAACCATTCTTATCAATGGACTAATGATTAGAAATGAGAATTGAATTCTGCTTCCTGTTGAAGGATGCATCTATTTACTTAAAATACCAATTTTTTTTCAATGTGTCTTTTTTTATTGGCAGTGGCAAAAAGGACTTCAGTTTTTGATGATCCTACGGTGGAAATTCAGGAATTGACAGCAGTTATAAAGCAAGATATTACTGCATTGAACTCCGCAGTTGTGGACCTCCAGCTGCTTTCTCATTCCAGAAATGAGAGCGGGAATATTTCCAGGGACACAACTAGTCATTCAACCACTGTTGTAGATGACCTGAAGAATAGGCTAATGGGTGCTACAAAAGAATTTAAGGAAGTCCTCACCATGCGAACACAGGTAAATGTGATTATATTCTTACTTGCTTGATTAGATTGAGTTAAATTTCTGGATTCCACATCCAGTTATTTCGAGTATAGCATATAATACTTGGTACATTGTTGGTTTTGTGAAGAACTTGAAGGTTCATGAAAACAGAAGACAGCTGTTTTCTTCCACCGCCTCCAAAGATTCTGCCAACCCTTTTGTCCGTCAGCGTCCATTAGTTTCCAGGTCAACAGCTAGTCCGTCGAATGCACCTCCTCCTCCATGGGCAAATGGATCAGCATCTTCATCCCAGTCATTGAATAGGTAAGACATAAGTAGTTCCACCACGTTGTTTTTAGTTTCTTATGCAACAATAATATATGTTTATGAAATTTCTACGACAGAAAGCAAGCGGATGGGGAAAGTCAGCCACTTCTACAAGAGCAACAGCAACAACAGCAGTTAGTTCCTTTGCAAGACAGTTACATGCAGAGCAGAGCTGAAGCTCTTCAAAACGTTGAGTCCACCATTCATGAGTTGAGCAGCATTTTCAACCAACTTGCAACCCTCGTTTCCCAGCAAGGAGAGATTGCCATAAGGTTTTATTTCTATCTAACTCCTTATCACTTTATTCAGCAAAAACTAATTTGGCTCAGCTCATTTACTTCCATCTATTAATTTTCAGTATCATTGTTTATCAAAATTACTCACAGAAGATGAGAAGATTTAAATGAATGATGAAGTTTGGTTAGACTTTTGTGTGAAGGTGAACTAGTGCTGCTATGTTGGAAAATTTGTGTAGGATGCATGCATGCATGCTTATGGATGATGAAGTTAATGAGTGGTTTCTCACTTAGACCCTGATATACGAATTACCCTTTGTTTGATTTATTTTGTAGAATTGATGAGAACATGGATGACACTTTGGCGAATGTTGAGGGAGCGCAGGGGGCGCTGCTCAAGTATTTGAACAGCATATCTTCGAATAGGTGGCTGATGATAAAAATCTTCTTCGTATTAATATTTTTCCTTACGGTTTTCCTATTTTTTGTGGCGTAGAACTAGAAAAATTGGGATTGGGATTGGAATTGGGAATGAAAGAAGTGAAAGTGAGTCATTCTAGCCGGAATTAAATCTTATGGCAACAATTGTCAATTATTCTTTTGCTTATTATGTCAATGCAGCCAAGCAGGTGTATACTTGTATCTGTTAAATAGGCTCTCAAATTTTAAAAATAAGAACTTTAAACTTTCTATATATGTATAATTCTCAATGTTAATTCCAGACTCTTTTTAGCTTCCTCTTCAACTTTTATTTTTGTTATCTCACGCCTTAAAATTTGAAACGTTAGCAACAGAAACTTTCACTGTTAATTACCTTTTTTATTACGAAAAATACAATTTTTGCAGTGGATATTTGTCTTTTGTTTGGAAAAATACTCTTTTTGCTACAGATATTTGTCTTCTGCTGCAGAAAATAAGTCATTAACAACTACTTATTGTACAAATATGTTTTATAAAGACGACTTATCCGTTGCAAAAAAAATTACCTTAAAACAAATATTTTTTCATTTTCAATATTCTCGTAGTGTAGCTTTTATTGTTGAAACGTGGATATTTAATTTTAGAAGCCAGACATAGCTACGGAAAGGTTAGTGCCTGTGAAAGCGTTGATATTCGACTTTTAACAGATCTCTTAACGATGTAAACGTCTGTTGTTGTTAATGACTCTAACAATCAAAACAATAGTTTATGAAAGATTCCCACTTTGTTAGTTCATAGTAGTAAAAACCCTTTTGATAATAAATTTAAATTATGTGATACAAATGTTAAAGATGGTCCAAGGTTAGGTTGAGATGAGATGGAACCAAAAGCCATGAATTGCTTCCTTGAGAAAGTCTCAAACATGAAACTTGTGGGGGAAGAAGCCTCCATGGATCACCAAAACCTCCATGGATCACCAAAACCTCCATGGATCCTTGTATGGAGGCACGTAATTCTCGGTCGGAGGAAGAAGCCGGAAAGACGCCGCCGTTTTTTCCAAGATGGGCCCCATCTGATCAACACACAACATCAGTTAACATTCCATTTCCAGCATAGAGAGAGAGAGAGAGAGAGAGAGAGAGAGAGAGAGAGAGAGATACTGTGTTCCATTGCTGGCTTAAAGTTGAAGCATTGAGGGAGTAGAGATAACCTGAAATGAAAATGCATTGGTTGAAGGTCTTTTGAGAGCCAAAAACACACAAGACACCACCAGTCTAGCTACCAAACCCATCTATCTCCACAGCTATAAATTTTACCATTACCAAATACTTCCATCTCAATCGGGCTGGAAGATCGATTCTGCAATTTAAACACTTACCGTCTCGCTCTGTTGTTGATGCAATATATCGCCGGTACGTGTCAGATTCTTGAACCTGCCATATTTCCAATTTTTCATCACGTAAACTGTCTTTCTAGTGTTTCAATGCAAAGGTTTTGCCGGAAAATACTAACAAGGGCAAGGGCGGCTACTCACAATTTTTGTCGGTGACTTACGAACAAGGTACTCGTAATACCAATACGGCTGACCATCAATCTAAGGAAGAGAGCATCGGAGCAAGTTAAGAGATGCATACAAATCATCGTCTTGCGTTTGCATAGATCTAATATCTATCGATATAATTCTGTCCACCGTCTTTTACGAGAACTTGTGTACAGCTATTCCTTGAATTTAAGAATGGTTTAAACACTTACTTCGCTAGAATGTACATCAATCACTGAACTCTCAGCCATCCGTTGACTGGACGTAACTCGCTGCAAACAAAGAAGGGGCTTTGTCAAATTAGCTCAAATTATCCAATTCCAAATCCCAAATCTCGACATGATTATAGACGACGGCAGAAACAAGTACAAACTATGTAATCAAGTCCGGAATTATTTACTTTTTCGATCTATATGCTGCCTCTTGCCGTGAAATATCACACTAAGTTCTCAAGCCGCTCTTGTTCTTCCACAAGAACAAGACGTGTTTCTTAGAATCACGAGATTATATAATCCAACTCAGAGGTTATACTTGTTTTTTACAACGTAAAATTTCTTACCAATGCCGACTTGTCAGCTAAAACGGAATCAGCTACGTCTTTTGCAACCCAGGTGCTCTTGTCTGTTGATTTTAGAAACATTGAATTTGGGGGACCTATCTGAACCAAACAAAAGAAACTCCTGAAACCCGAATCGTAGAAGGAACCCGTATTTCGAAAGCGATGAACTTCGATTTGAAGTTACCGAAACAGAAATGATGAGATTATCAACAATATCAACCCGCTCTGACACAATCCGCAGACGAGCATCAGCTGTAACATAAACAAATATTCAATTGAAATATCATACCATCTGTAGCAAAAAAGTATCACCAGGTTTCACCTTCATGATACTCAGAAAAAACTAACAAGGTTCAGGCCTGCCCAAGAGGCTACAACGTCTTCATCTGACAATACAATGTCCTAATACTTCTCTAGGAAGACACTACTTCCCTTTTCAATCACAAAGTAAAACATGTTAGAACTTACGAGATAATGGGGCAGCCGAGGAATATCGTTCTGGCTTTCTCGATTCCACCCTTAAATAGACAAAGAGAGTAAGACAGCCGGCAGAGTGGAACTCAATCAGAGTTGCACTTTAAGATTAAACTCATAATCATGCCCACCATTTGAAGAAAAATTTCTTAGACGGCAACTGAACCGGGTAAGTGTAAGAATAAGCGTTAATATCATCGACCATTGCATCCATTGTCAAATCTTCATCAGCAGAAGACCCTGAAATCGAGTATAATAACTTAGATAATCAATGATACCAAATACTAAATCGAGAAAGAAGTTTAGAGAACAAATCAGCCGCAAAGACGTGAACAAAAGAATAGTGGGCACCCGATTGTGGGAAGCTCAAGGCCACTGAAGAAGAAAGACCAAATAACACTAAATCTCTTCTGTAAACCCCATTCTGAGAGGTGGGTTTTGTAGCGGAACTGGCGTTCGTTTGGAATTTCCCATGAAATGCGAAGTCATGGTTGGGACTGATTCTGCTATGGTTTCTGAGAGACAAACGAGAAAGATTGATTCGAAGAGAAACCGAAGGTGATGATGAATAGAATACGATAGGAGGTCGGGGAGGAAGGGAGGAGAGAGTAGAAGGGAAAGTACCTGGAGAAGACGAGATTAGACAGAGGTCGGTGATGAGAAGTGAAGGAAGGGAGAGAGGGAGCAAGGAACATTGCTACTCTCTACTGGTAACCTTCTGATATCCCTCCTCTTACTTGGTTTTCTATGCGGCTCATCCACTGTCAGTCTTTCTTAGATGGCGAATCAAAATCATCCTCAACCAGCGTAAAACGCCATATCCTACGCGAGCTTCCAGGCAATTTTTCCCATTCTTGTACGGTTTTACCCTTTTCTCTCTCTGTCAGTAAATAATAAAATTGCTAAATTACAGTTGCAATCTCGAGTCTCCAAGTCCACTCTCTCCAGAACAAAAACGAGAAGTTAGTATGGAAGAAAGATGAGACCTTTGGTTCTTAATTGGGTTACCCAACATTTAGGAACCCAGAAACTCATCGACCTCCATCTTTATCTTCTCCGACTGTCATAAACATAGAAACTCTGTTAGTTCTTTCGCTTTGTAAAAATTACCCTTTTTTAAGAGCAAAATCTCGTCTTTTTTCGGTTCGACTGCGAACAAGACTCAATGTTTTGGCTCGGTTAGCTTTCGACTGAACCGCTTGATTTCCCCCCGGCCTCTGACAATAATCCTAATAAAGACACAGAAAAAGTGCTTTCCTTTCCCCTCTTGATATACTAACAGTAATAAACCAAAATCCTTTTCTTTGGGTTCTTCACTCTTAAACCACTTTCGACTAAAAATTGGCATAAACTGTGGAAAATGGTAAAGGGGGAGCTGGGCAAGTAGAAAAGGGAGAGCCTTAAAGCTACCCTAAGTGCACAAGTTGCTGTCGTTATGAGTTCACGCCGCTAAACTTTCTTCTATCTGCGATGAGTTGTATCAATCTTTCAGCTGGATATCTACACAGAAATCGTAGACAGGTCTGTTTCTTCGTCAGCCTTTCTTCTTTCCCCGCCATAAGAATTGTGGATATGGAAGAGCAGAGCAACACCCATAGTTTCTACTGTTTCCGATTACAACATGAAACGCAGAAGAAAACTACGCTGCCTCTGGTCATCTTGCAAAAGCTCTTGAAACTTGGAATTCTACGAGGAACGTTGCGGCATAGCCAACTGTTACGATTAGAATTTGAAATCTCAAAATGTTTTACTGGATTAACTTGGTTCAGGAGGCCCCGAATGCATCGACTTTCAACACGTGCAGAAATGTTTAGAATTAGCATTAAAAAATGGCTTGAATTTGATAGTTTACTTCGTTCTATATGCACATATGAACTCACTCTGAGCTTGTTTTCTGCTGTATTGGTTAAGGATTTAGTATTCTCTGCCCAAACTTTCATTCCTCTGCAGTAATTTTCGATGGGGAAGAAGAAGGGCATAACACAGAATGTTTGTAACCAAGGGTAGTTAACTATAATTCCGAGGATCTTGTCTCAGATGCCCGATGCTGTGAGTTTGCCTTGTTTGATCCAGCATCTTTGCAGAGTTGGCCAACATTCAGAATGATTGAAGTTGCTGGATAAGCCTCGCAAGAACGATTGAAGCAGTATGTCTGCTCGCAGACACAGGCCGAACCCACCCAGCTCAGAATTGCTAAAATATGATCGTAAGTTGGATTAGAAGTTGTCAATGGAAGATTACCGACTTACTAAGCTCTCTCTCTCTCTCTCTCTCTCTAAATTTCTTTGGAGTCGCAGAGGAGAAGTTATAACTATACAGATATTTGAAGGTTGTAACCAAACAAAAAATCTAGTAAATGACAACAGAGGGCCAAAAACAGTAAAGCTATTTAACACTAAATGTTTGATCAAAGGCCTCTACTCTGTGGGGCGTTATGCGGCCAAGTCATTCCAGGTTGCCCAGACTCTGGTATACTTGTTCCGCTGTAAAACCGAGGCCATTGACTCCCCTGGTGTCGCCCACTGGCCGGAGCTAATATGTGATGCGGGAGAAGCTGTTGAGCTGCTCTCAGATGCTGTTCGTGCATTCTCATCTTTGGTGGTTCCAAGCCTTGCAGTGGCTGCGCCACATGGCTCTTGTACTGGGGTGCTTGTGGCTGCCACTCCGGAATATCATCGTCGTCATCGTCGTCATCGTTCAAGGACTGTGCTCCACCCCCAACAACTCTCTTATCCGTCCACTTCCCAGAAGACTCATGAGATTCACTCTGTCCATATTTGTGTATAAGCTCTCTTATTTTCTCCACAGGTGGAGGTGAAGTTTGAGACAAGGGATGAAACGAAGGCATGTTTGATCTCTGAATGGTTGTTTGGGCAGAAATTTGGGGTACTGAGGCAGAGAAGTTAAATTCTGGAAGATCGTCGTCCTCCCGGGGAGCCCCAGGGCCAAACCCGGGAGGAACATCACGATCATCTTCGTTGTCATCATCATTAACACTAGCAACAGCAAGTTGAGTTCTTGTATCCGGACGAGGAAAGGAAGGAGCTGGGATTCTCTGCTTAGGAGAGTCAACATTTAAAGAGGAATCCGTGTGTCTCCTGGAGCTGGAATGTTGGCGTTTGGACGAGTGTTTGTGGTGGGAGGATGAGTTGGGTGAAATGGTAGAAGCGTAGTGAGGCTTTTTCCAGACAACAAATCCAATAAGGCCAGTGTCGATGGAATCAAGACACTCAACGATTTTCTTGGGCAGATTCTTGTTGAACATTTCAAGAGTTGTCTCCCGCGGTGGGCAAAAGTAGATTTCAACCCCAGAAGAAACTTCGGCAAAACCCACTCTTTGATCCGAAACATACGAATCCACGACCTGCAAAACAAGTCAAAAAAAGTCTTAAAAAGCCACGCCACAGGGATGGGTACAGAAGAGGATGAGGGGATGGCCTTACCTCAACAAGATTTGCTCGTTCATTCTCCGAAGAGGTCTCCTTCAGATCGAAATGAGCCACCTGCGTCAGAACAATGAATGAAAAACAGCCCATTGAAAGTTTTTAAATATCTGACTGATACTGAAGAAATCATGATCCCCGCTTGCATGTGTATATATATATATATATATATATATATGCAATGAGCACGGACGCTGCTTTTTGGATTCTCAAACTAGATCAAGGCAGAAGACTTTGGGTTAAATATTCTGAGTTATAAACAATCGATTCAATTCATTACTCTGTCTTTTCACTACCCTGTTTGCGTATGGTTGTGGTCAGTTTTCCTTGAAATGGGCATCAATTGAACAGCGATAAATTCCGATCTTCTTCGTTAGTTTTAAACATAAAAAGAGTGGATTTTCTGGTTTTTCAAGAAGAGGAAAATATAAAAGCAACTGTAGTGTGTCATAATATTATATCATGGTTGCAATCAAAACTGCGCGGGATCAAACACGACGACATCAGGGAAGGAATTCGAGGCAACCATTCAATGAGGAAGAAGGAAGAACTGGGGAAAAAAATGGGCATTTGCCAAGAAAAATATGAGATTGTTACGAACATTAACAGTAACATCTCGTAGAGAAGCAAACTCTCTTTTCCTGGTAATTCTAGGGTGGCTTTTTTGTCTATCCCTTTTTCTGAGGGGCCTAAAAATGGTGGAAACAAAAGTGTTGTCACGCAATAAAAAAGAAAATGGCGATACCATGAAAGCACGACTTCGGGACAGAGGAAGGCCACGAAGGAACTTTTCAAATGCGTCCACTCTAACTCTTCCTTTGATTTCAAGGGAGCCGGGCCACTCTTTTGCACTTGCCTTCTCTCCACTGCAACAAACAAAACCAGACAAATGAATCAAACACCCAAGCTAATAAACGCACCACAGCAGCATCTCATTAAAGGGAAACATCTCTCGTGGATAATTCATGCATCTTCTAAACACACATTGAGCACGATGATATAAGGATTTTGAAATATTTCTTGATTTGAACATTAATCTACATTGAAAAATGATCACTTCTATCAGACTTCGGCCCAAAGATTCCAACAACCTCATCAAGCAAACGCACTCTGTAATAAAAACTTTAATCTTTCTCAGCAAGGACAATTTTTCTTTCGTTTGGTCGGGATGACGACACTACATAAAGATTTCCACACTTACTTTTGCTTGGATGTCTATCAAACCAAAATATTGACAATTACCATAGCAACATCTTTCTCCACCATATCTTTATATCAAAGAGTTGTATACATTCTGATTAAAGTCTTGACAGTTATATTTTAATGTTAAACAATATTTCTGCAATACCCTCAGTCAGAACAACCTTTACAGTCAGTCAATAAATTAAAAATGATGGATTGAACATCTTAGGTTAAAACACCAGATTACATTATGTACTGGAAAACATTAAATCTTATCCATCCCTTTCTTACAGACTCAGGTAGACACAAAGGCTCATTGGCAAGAAAATTTGTCAGAAACATAAAAATGCATCAACTGCCCAGGATTGGACTGGACGAAGCTAGAAGGGAAAAACTTTCATAATACAAGAAACCTATATGGTCCATCAGTACCAGTAGTGCTTATAATTGCGTCAGGCAAAAACGTATCAAACTACTAACTACTATCATCTAAAACTTAGCTCTGGCATGCTAAGCATCCAATAATCAAAAAGTTGGATGTCCACCGAATAAATTGGATTTGCTCAAAGTGTGAAATGGAAATCAAAACTGCATTTTTCTTTGAAATGAATGAATTGACCGAAAAACCAATAAATATTGACAGCCAGTTCAACCACCGACAAGATTAGGATGCAATTCAAAATCAAGTTTCTTTGAAAGAAAATTGCAAAATAAATCCCAAAAAGGGAAGGAACAAACCCTTTAAAGACGCCGGCAATAGAGATTGTGGAAGAGGTATTCAATTGTAGTAAACCTCTCCACAAGTATTCAACTTTTGGCATGTTGAGCGGGGATGTTTTCTCTGATTTCACATCATTGTCATCAATTTTCAAATCAATATCATTACCCCTGGATCTAAAATCAGCATCACCCACACTGGACTTACCACCAGCATGATTATCATTAGATCTCAAATTGGAATGATCATCAACAGACTTTACATCAGCATCTGATTCAATGCGAGCTTCATCAGTTTTTTCATTTTTTTCTGGTGTTTTATTAGCAGGATATTTTGGTAATAGACTAGAAGACTTTGAATCGGAGCCAAGCTCAATGTCGCCTGATTTTTTGGTAGCAGAAGATAAATTTTCGAATGGGGGCTCAGATTGAAGAGAGAGCATAAACTCGTCAAGGGATATTATTGGGGGAAGAAATTCAGCGTCCTTCAATGAATCATCCACAATTAAACCTTGCATTAAGTCAGTTCCCTCATTGGGTTGAAGTGCAAGCTCATATGGTACATCCTTGTTTTCTAGATTGTATTTTGTGCTAACAGTGTTCAATTCATCTTTATCGGGAGAGGGACCTTCTGTCCCACTATTATTTGATTCACTAATAGCAAACGCACTAGCACCAGCTGAAACCTCTATGGGAACATTGTCACTCTCTTCAACTTCAACTTGAAACTCACCCTTGTGTGTTTTTTTAACCAAACGCCTGATATCAACTTCTGACTCAGGCAAAACCACCATCTGCGCAAGCTCTTCTGCCTTTGCCATCCGCCATTGAGAAAGCTCCTTTGAAGCAAGTTCTTCTACACTCATAGAACAAAGTCTTTCTGGGGTAATGTCCCCATACATAACCCTCTCCCTCAGTTCCGGGTTATTAGGATCTTTTAAGTTAAACAAAAGTGATCTCCCTTTCTCCTTATATTTTTTATTCACTCCTCCAAATAAGTTAAATAATTCCATTTCAATTTTAGTAGCCAAAGTTCCAGGAGACTCTACTTTCTTTTCTTCCTCAACTACATCCACTTCCTCTAGTTTCTGCTTTCCTACTAACTGAATTTCATTCCTCTCAGCCATCTGCATTTCAGAGTCTAGAACCCATGAAAGACCATTACCCTGCAAAAGTTCATCTTTTGAGAAGAAATTATCATCAAAAGAAATTTCCTCGTAAGGCAAAATATTGCTGGTTTGGAATTGCAGCCTATCATACCCCAATGTCTCATTAAGGCCCTCAAAAACCTTCTGTGATGTATTTTCATCCTTATTTTTATCAGGAGAAGATTTTTCTTTTGGGAATGGGGCTTCGTTAACTTTTCCAGACATAATCCCATCAGGATCAACCTCAACAGAAGCTGTATTGATATTATCCTGCTGCTCCACAGTTTTTTCAGTTTCAGTTATTGAATTTTTACCTTCATTTATAGTAGTATCTTGCTTCTGAGAGACCAAGGCTAGAGCTGCAGATAACGAATCCCTCATTTTGGACCTCACTGAATCATAAGGCGCATTTTGAAACTTGGGAGAGTTATTTATTATTACAGCGTGATTCCGAGGAGTTGATGATCGCTGTATCACTGAATCATAAGGCTCGTTTTGAAACTTGGGAGAGTTGTTTATTATTACAGCATGATTCCTAGGAGTCGATGATCGCTGTGTCCGACGTGACTGTGGTATTACAGGGCCTGGAGGCAGCGATAGCAGGTGGGCAAATCTTTTATTTGGTGGAGAAACTTGGTGCAACCATGGCCTATGCTCCATTTCAGCATCAGGCCTGCTAAATATTGAAGATTGTTTTGATACAGAGGCCAATATATCCATTGGGGCCTTCCTTTTGACTGGTAAAGATGATGTCTTAAGCCCCATATTACTTGGCATGTATTCCATTCCTCTAGGTTGACTAGGAATTAGAAATTTCTGTAATCCGTCTAGTTGTCGCATTGGCATGCTTGATAAGAATAAACTTTGAGAATGAAGATCATTGGGCATTGGGTCAATCAGGTCTATTTGCATGGCTGATGATGAGTAATCCTGGAACAAATAATTCGTAGATTCAGATGCCATAACTTCTTTTGGCACCTCCGAGTCCATACTGAACAAACTAGGTCTGATGTATCATTTGGGAACAATGACACCGAGCATCTGATCTGTACAAAAAACAAACATAGTTCAACTTAACAACCAAGCAAAACAAATATGACTACAAACATTCTAGAGCTATTGGAAAAATCGACTACAATGTACTTCTTATTGAAATAATCAAGTTGCCAAGAAAAAGCAACTACGTCGATGATACAACTAAAAAATGAACAATCAGTTGAAAGACTAAAGTGATGATTAAATAGTTTTACTAGAAATGCAGATTAAAATATTCATAATTGACTAACAAGAGACATATTTAGACTCGAATAAAAAAGCTACTATCAGTTAGGAAAGCGATATGCTAATAAATGGCTAAAGATCATATGCTTCACCTACCATGCACTTGAATTTAGTTGATCGAACTGTAAATTACGTTAAAATGAAACAAATCTGATTAGAATAGTCAGGGTCGTGCTTCGAAAAGGCAACAGAGAAAAGCGAGGTAAAATGGAAAAAAGTGAGAAAAATGTCCAAAACATGGTGGTTTAAAGGGCAGAACAAACTGGCTAAGCGTCAACTGTTTGATGATAGGGTCTAGTAATTTGGGCATTTGAAATGTCATTGGCAGATTTCAACACAGACACTTAATAAAAGTAATTCTTCCATATATTCTTTTTTGTATTAAATATATGTAAATTAACAGTATTGTGATTTTTATCTAAACCCAATTTGGTGGTATTTGATGAAGTGAAGAATATAAATTGATTATGAATTGAAATAATGATAAAATGATGATTAATTCAAAGTAATTATGACTTATTATATAATTTTTCTTGGTAATATCCTACGAGATAAATGAACCATATGTTAAATCACATAAATAACATGGAGGTGTTGGGTAGTTTGTATGTGATCATAAAATTTTGTGTGCTGCCAATTAGTAGACTTTTAAGCATGTTCCCACTAATTCATCAAGATTTTCCTTACACAAGTCTACTTAATCAAGATATTCGCTATATAACATAGTCCCAACTTCCAAAACAATTTCATCTATCAAATTATTCTTCACCAGAAATGATTTCCATGGGTCTTAATCAATAATTACAAAGTACATACTATAATGAATATGTATAAAGGATGGGAAGTAAGAAAATGGTCCAATTCATATTTATTAACATTGAGTTGTAAAGGAAACTTTCAGTTTGTGTCATGTTATGTATCACAAATACTCAATCAAGTAATATACCTTGAAAAATAAGACTGTTGTCATGAAAATAGAGAAAAACTCTCTTGTAAACAATGGAAAACAAATAACTCGGCCCTTCTAAAAAACCGAATTAAATAAACAAATTCGTGCAATTTTTCTAATACACACCACATGCCTGATTACTGGAATTGTATGCATAAAAATATCCCCTTTCGTTATTTTCACAACAAAGCGCTGCGAGCTAAGATCAATCCTCCATTAAATTGGTGGAACGGAATTTTCAAAATAAATATAAAAAATATGAAACTCATCGATTAAAGTTCAGAAAACTCCGATTCCAGAAACATCAGAACTGCACACAGGCATGCTCACCGGAATCGTATGCATAAATACAGCACCTTTCATTATGTTCACAACAAAACCACAGCGACCTAGGATCAAATTCTTTGTTAAATAGGTAGGAAATAATTTTTAAAACAAAAAAAAAACAAATGATCAAATTCATTGATTCCAGTTCCAGAAAACTCCGATTCCAGAAACATCAGAACTACGCCAGTTAAAAAGGAGAGAGAGAGAGAGAGAGTGACAGAGAATTGGGGGTGGGGGTTGGGTTCTAGAAATACAAAGAGCCAGATCCATGTCGGACTTCAACTTACACAAATATTAAAACTCAAAACAAAACTCACGTCTATACTCACGGTGAAACGATTCCTTCGACAGCCTCACAGAAATCCCACCGACGCATCGACTGGACAACCCATCACCGGTGAATTCGAATCGAAGACGCTGAGATTCAGAACAGGTTCTCATCACCGTCAACATATAAAAACCAAAAAATAAAATAAAAATACACAGCAAAAGAAACAATCAAAAGCATGTAAACCTAATTCAGCACAAACCTCGAGTTAACAACAGTTGATAAAAAATTTCATGGAAACTTTAATCCTAGCGGCGAGGAGCTGAGACGAAAAGAGAGAGAATCTGACGGTTCCACAGAGCGTCGGGGGAGAAATAACAAGCCCTAGAATCACAACCAGCGAAAATGGGGTGTTACACGTTATTGCGTCGACGCTAAACGAAAATATTTATAGGGGATTTTTACGAATTCTTAACGACGTGTAGTTACGAGAGTAGTGCCACGTATAATAATTTGCACTTCCAAAACCGCTAAGCGGCTTGAACCACTAAAACACAACTCAGGTTGGGCTCGACGGTGGCGTTGGACCTTTAGGGTGGCCTGCAAACCCATTAGTAGCATAGGGAAAGAGGAAGAAACTGGCGCTCGCCGGTTGAAAAAAGCCAGTTCACCGGCGGTCTGTCTGTCTGTCGGCCCGTCCAGAGTTGAGTCCGAGCACATTATAGAAGAGGTACATATATGCATAAATATCTGTGTGTGTGTGTGTATATATATATATATATATATAGAGTCAGGGGGCGGCAGTTCAAAACCAGTCAACCTTTGCCGTCGGAACATGGCATAATTTTACAGCCACTATGAATTGATCATGGCCATAAAATAGACAGATTAATAAATTGCAAATTTTGCTAATTAACCTTGTTCATATTCTCGACGCATAATTGCATCGTTGTTTCTTACTCTCATTTAAAAGGACCCTCTTGCTTCGTGATGTGGCTCTCCATAGCTAAATCTCCCGTCACCCCGGAGGATGGAAGACAAGCTTGAGAAAAGAAGGAAAGGATGAATTTGGGCAAATTAGTCGGCACCCATCATTTGTCGGGTCACGTAACCATACGCTCGACGAGCATTTGTCGCCTTAAAACAGGGTCAGGGTCGTCCCCGCCCTACTTTCGCCTTCGCGGTGGTGGTTAGAGCTTGAGCCGTCGAGCGAGCCTAAGATGCTTTCACCGGCCGCCATCTTGCAGAGGGGGCATAAGGCATTTATCTTCAGCCATTTATCCACGCAATCCTTGTGAAAAAAATGAGAGCATGGTAGCTCTCTTAATTCCTCGTTGTTGGCGTATTTAGCCAGGCAGATGCAACAAACCTACACAGTTTCAGCAGTGAAAATACCAATTATTAGTACGAAAAGCAGGGATGTTTAACAACGTAACCATGGAGAAAAACCTGCAAAGAACAACAGATAATTTACAGAATTTGACTAATCAGCCAGCACTGGTACTGGGTCTAGTATATCAACGTATCAAACTAAGATATCAAGCAGTGGCTAGAAAAGGTCGCAATTTATTAGCTAGAAGCTGATGATGGGCAAATTGAAATGAATTGAGGTGAAAATCAACAGTTGAAAACCAATGCACGTTACCGTATGTCCAAGAATTATTGTATTGGAAATAACTGTATTAAAACCCCATCAGTTATGCATTATGAGATTTTTTCAATAGTAAAATAAGAAAAAGCATCCTATATTTAACAACGTACACATATCATGATTAGCACATTCATATAAAAACCTCACTACTTTGAAATTAACCAAAAAAAAATTCTGATTTCCAAATAATAGTTTACCCAACACCGAAGAGGTAATTGAATGAGAGAAGTTTAATATTTTTTTTTTTGGGAAAGCATTATAATTTTTAAACATGCCTCAAGTAAACACAACCCAAATAGAACAAATCCATAAATTTAAATAATTATTAGATCAGGAAAGACACTGCCTAAACAGAACAAATTCATAAAATTTAAATAGCTAAAATTATCACTAAAGTTCAAAAATACTTACTGCGTCTTCTCCAGAAATCATGCGCTCCTTATCAGTTCCAGCAGCCACAACCCCACCTTCAAAAACACCTAAGTTACTTCCATCCACACTTCTACTTCTCTTCACTTTAAACTTGTATGTAGGCAAAGCATTAATTGATTCAGCAGTGGCACCCCTAGTTTGTGACAGATCTTCTCTAAACCCAAGGATGGAAATTATACACGGCAGACAGCAGCAGATGGTCACACAGAGAATAAAGGGCATGGCATATCCAATACAGCTAAAGGTAAGAAAAACTATACATAACCTGAAAGAGAACAAATAAATGGGAAAAACAATCATACAAAGAATCAATGAAACCACCATGTTGAAAAGTAACAGCATAATACCTGTACAAGTTAGGAGACTCAGAGGCTGATGAATGCCCACCAAAGATCCACACATTGCCAACTACAAACCAAATGGCAAAAAAACAATCCAAGCCCATCTTAAAATATTCTACCATTATCTTCAGCCTGCCCATCGACAATCAATTGAATTGTTAGAATTTACTATTTTTTTTTAATCATCATTTAGACAATCAATTCACTTTGTAAAGCAAAGCAAGAATCCCTTGAGTATTTTTCTTCTCCTTCTTGTATAATGTCTATTTTCTACTAAAATAATTTTTAATTATAAAAAACAAATAACTTTTACACAAATAATTCAATGAAAATAATACAAATAAATATATGAAGATCATGTTTAATACATTCATAACAACAATTTTATATCACGGGGACATGAAACTCAAAGATGTGACTATTCAATAATCAAACCATGATGCCAAGGATGGTAGATAGTACAAAACTTAAAGAGGGAAATTGGAAAAAAGTAAACGGGCAGCATACCTCAGACTTAGTACACCAGAACCTTGGTTGCCTCTAGGAGGAGAAACAGTGGTTTGTTGATCTTCCCCTTCTGATGTCCTAGAAGCTGAAAGAGAAACTTGAGTAGAACTCTGACGGGATTGAGATGAATCTTGCTCTGAAGTCTGATTATGATGTCTATAGCGCCAGTAGAGAAGAGGGAGGCTAGCAACACAACCAGATGCATATCCCACAATCCACCCAAACAATGGGGCTCGCGGATGCTCCTGCCTTGAAAGTGACAAAACAACAACAGCTGCAACAATCTGACTTAAAGTAATAATGAGTTCGATAGATATCCATAATCTGGAATTCAGTGGACTCCGACGGCGACGTGTGTCCCCTCTTCGAATGAGCGAGGAATTTCTTGAGTTAGATCCATTAGATGCAACTGAAGCTTGAGAAGTAGGAACTCGGGTAATACTTGAAGATCGATCTTCAATCTGTGAAGCATTTGACCCAGTGTATAATCTACCATGAGATAAGCTTGATGATGAAGTATCAACAGTTTCCGATATATCAACAATATGCTCACTATTGTTAAGATTTTCTGATCTTTCCATTAATAAAGGGTAAGTTTCCGTTTCACTTTGTTCCAGGGGGGGAACATCCATCTAAGTTCAGCACACGGTAGGGAATAGAGAAAGCATATAATTCTAACAAGAATTCAATCTTTGTGCCCACTTTGAAACAGTTTACAAAAGTAACCTTGACAGGCAGATTTGTTGAGATGTAATCAACAATAGCACACGTCACAGTCTACCAGAAGAAGTGATAAGTTGATAGCTTTTGATCTGTTTAAAGCATCAGACCCAAATCAGAATCATATTCTTTAAGACCACTTAAGACACTTCATTCATCCATAACAAAAAGAAAAGAAATGGCAGGAAGGTTGGTGAAAAGTGGTAAAAGAATATGTACGATTCTACAAAGATAAAAGTGATAGATTAGCAGCCCGCAAATTGGAAACCACTATAAAAAGTCAAAAACATAAAATTCTTTTATCCTTGCCTTGAAGTTCTCATAGTTATCAACAGCTTTATAGAATACAACACCATCAGAGAGGGTAATACATGCCCCAATATTTTAGTGACAGATGGGACCACAGTGGGAACAACATTGCAAACAAATTTGATCAAAAAAGCAAACTTTTCACCGTTTTACTGATAAATAACTTTTTGGTTGTCAGCAATAAAATATGAAATGGAAGTAGAATTATCAATTTTGAAATTAAAATAATTTTTAAGGCTTAAGTCACAAGATTGACTCTCACGGAGAGTTGAAGAGGAAGAAAGAAGAAGTGGAAGACAAATCAGAGAAAGAGAATCACATGTGGAGGCACAAGTGTTGCACATGGATGACTTAACAAACTTGTTAACAACAATGTCTAATTTCCTCACAGTTCAAAGTTTAAGGTCTTATTTTTAAAAACAGGCTTATGGTATAACTGATACCTCAAGTTTAAGATGTAATTTGCATTCTGTCCAAAATTTAATGATATTGCACAACCTTTTGCACTGAACCATAAAACTAGTTGACTTTAGTCACCAAAAAAACAATGTAAACTATCAGCTTAGGCAAAAATTTAAAAAAAAAATTAAACATGCTTAAAAATAGGCACAAATTCCAATAATTCAATCTCCCTTAACTGCAAGAAATTTTCTAATTTCTGATATGCTTCATACACTTGGTGAACATTGCCCACTCAAAGACACACAATTAATTTTATAAACAAAGAGGGTGGAAAATGGAATTCCAGATTCAATATCTCAAGTTTCCTCCCAATTCACACTATTATGGTAGAAAGGGACAACTGCTGCGGTTTTAGTAGCAATTATGCAAGCTTAAATTTAATTTTAGTCAACCAATGCAAGAAAAAAATGACCAGATTTTAAGAAACAAATGGAACTGAAAATTGAGGCCACGCCATAAATGTCTCGTACAAAAGATTTATTGTCACATGTAGCGATTCAAGTAATGTCAGGTGCTGATAAAAGGAAAGAACAGCCAGAACAATCCTGTAGTTTGCATGTAACAGAAGGTAAATATATTGATTAAAAGTCGGTATAACCTCAGACATGAAAAACAAATAGGTACAAATAGATCATTAAAAAAAAAGATAAATAATACATAAATAGTCGCGTTTCGTTTTTCTCTAGGCTATTCCATGATTTCTCAGACGACAGACCAGACGCTAGATTGACTTCAACCCCTCCGAAAAATGGAAGCATCGATACACAAGGGAAAAAAAAAACAAATCATTAAGTAAAAGCACTATAACACCTGAATTTCAAACATCAGATGACTCTCGATAAACAATCGATCACTGAAATGAGCCCCAGGGAAACCAACAGTAAAGTAAAACTTCAAAGAATAATCAATTAAACCCCAAAATGCAGATACAATCAAAACAAACGCCATCCCCAGTCCGCGATGAAGAAATTCCACAATCACAAGTCAGACAAGAAAGGAGAGCTGAATACTCACACATGAAGGTGGCAGAAGAGAAATCGGAGACGAGAGAAACGGTGGCGTTGAGCAAGTAAAGCGAATCAGCTCTGGGCGGGTGCGGGTGCGGGTGCGGGTGAGTCGTTTTCTTTTGCCGCGAAAAGAGATAGAACGTCCGCTTCGGACCTTCGTTTGCTTCGCCGAGTCCCCGGCGAATATTCCTATTTATATCTCCAATCTTCTTATTACTCACGAAAAATAAAGGGTATTTAATAAATAAATAACTAATTAAATATTGGCCAACCTACTAAAATTTAATATTTTATAATTAATTTAACAAATAAATAACTAATTAATTTCATTTTTTATAATTTAATATTTTATATATTATCGAAATTAATTTAAAATATGATTTGTCACTGACTTTATAGTTCATAATTTTTTGCAATCACATTTCTCATTAAAAAAAATGTGTCTCGAACGTCAGTGCCAACCTGCAAACGTCTGCATCAACCCACTGTAAGATTTGATTCGTTCATTTATCATAATTCAATGTTTTATTTGTGAGTGAAATTATGTCAAATAATTTATATTGCGTGACACCTTCTAATTTGTCTGTTTTTAATTGACATTCTCACGTGGGATTGTAGTGCACAGAAATTAAATATATTTTGTTAATTATTACGATGATTAAAATGTAAATTAATGTGTTGAAATAAGTTGGAAGAAGAAGAACAAAATTGAGAAATTAGAATCCCCTCGAGTATAAATTTATGTATAAAAATTTGCAGGAGGTAAGTAGGTGGAATTACAGGTCCAATCCAAACTCTCAACCCGACTGCAATTACATAATCAATGAGTTTTGAGAAAAACTCTGTTTATTCTGTCGACACAAAAAAAAGGGATTCCTAGATTCGAATAATTTGCAAATGGTGGATTCAAATGAGGCCAGTGGAGGTGAATCCGAGCTCTCTGAGCACCTCTGGGCACTCAGGAAGAGGGTCTTTCTTGAGGAAGCCAAGCGGGTTGGCCTGGCGGATGGGAGACGTTATGCCATTGTTGCTGGTTAGGCTGATCCTCGAGCTTTGCTTGTAGAAAGCCTCTTGGCTAATCTCGCTGCAGCCTGCATCGCTGCTCTTGATCAACGAGATGGAACAAATTTCCTCCTCATGGTCTCCGTCCACCAGAAGACTGTATGTTCCGTTGTCGTCGGTCTCGCCTTCGTTGCTGTAAGTGATGGCTCCTCCTTCTCTATCCAGGCATTCCAATCTCACTTTTGCACCTGTTAGTAAACCGATGCCGGTGACTGCACTGTTGGGCTACAACAAAATAAGTTAATACTGTATAATGAGTTACCTTTGACGTAGTGGCTGACCCTGGAGAAGAATTGGATGCGGCAGGTGTCGCAGTAGACTTTGCCCTCAACGAAGAAGCGGCTGTCGGCGAGGGAGATGGTGGCGAGGGACAAGAAGCAGAGGGCAGAAAGGAGGACGAGAGAAGACTTTGCCATTCTAGCTGCTTCTCTTGGGTTTCTCAGTTATGGTTAAGAGGAGGAACTTGTGCATGCATTGAGAAAACAAGACGTCTTTTTTTTATAGGCTTGAAAGGCCATCTTATTTTTGGCTCTTGCCTTTTCTGGTTGCTTCTCTTTGTGGCGCTGCGCTTTTTCCTCTCCTTACTTGTGGTGATGCTCTCTCTCATTGACCCCTTCTCTCTCTCTCTCTCTCTCCCTCTCAATGTTTGCTTAGGTGTATTTTTATGGGAGTTTAGACAAGTTTCTTCTTCTTCTTTTCATCCTACAAGGCCATAGACAAAACAGTGTCTTATCGACCGGTTGATCTGTCGAGACAGAGAGGTCGGGCAAGAGAAGCTTCTTGAGTTAAGTTGCTTAAAGTCGAAGTCGTGTTATCACAAATCTCGCGACCAGGGATCATGTCCCGCAAAGGCCATCATCGATTGATATCGAAAGAATCCTAAGCCTAACTACTTATTACGCTCGTCAAACTCCATCAAACTAGCGAAGATAAAAGCCATCAACGACCAGTAAAATTATTAACTAATTGAAGCTAAATATCGCTCATAAATTTTATTAAAATTAAACTTCGTACACGGAATTAATAATGACGATGTTGCATTAACGTCACTCATGATTATGGAATGGTGTTGGAAGGATCAATGAAATCAAAAATCAATAGGTTACCAATGACAAGCTTATGATAA
>CM039484.1:90022-201274 GCA_022433065.1 Begonia loranthoides | reverse complement strand
AGGAACATTGACGGATAATCTAACGGCTCGTGTTAGGGGGAGCCAGAGCGAGGCCATTTATGAGACCTTCCAGAGCGGACCGAAGGGATTTTTAGATTTTTGGGCGAACCCGGAAAAGTGAAATTCAGGATTTACTCATTTCGAATTTTTCGACTCTCTGAAACCATTTTCCGAGAAATATTTGTAGGTTTTTCTCATCAACTCTGCTTTGCTGTTTTGATGCACTAATTTCATGGAGATCCAAGTTTGTTAGCGAAGGTGACGAAGGAGGATCAAATCCCTTAACCCTGCTCCTCCTTCCTTTGCTTCCTACTGGGAAAGAAACCGATCGTCTTTCGTAATTGTTTTTCGGCTCGCTCGTGGAAATCTAGATCTCGGAGAATCATGGGATCCGGACTCATTTTCGCAATGAAGCCCTAAATGTACTTCCCTCCCTCTCTTTTTCTCCTTTTGTTTTTGTTTGGAGTGCGGGATTCATGTGCTTCCGATGAAAATTTTGTGCTACCGGAATCTGATGTTTTCCTCCACATTCTTTCTCCCTGTCTCGCTCGACCCCTTCTGTTCTCTGTATGTATCTAAAATTTCATAATTTTCTCTTCAATTTCAAAACTTTTCCTCTCTTTTCCTCTTCCTCGACGAATATCTTCGATGTTTGGCTAGGCCGTTTTGGCGCAAATTCATGTTCGAGATCTGGGGTTCCTCCTTCACCACTGGGCGAGCAATCTCTTTTCTTTGTGTTTGATCTAATTTATATCTGAGTTCATATTATCACAATGCTCAAGCAGCTATTTGGCAAACTCCCTCGAAAATCGTCAAAATCCGACCTTCCCGAGTCACCTCGCACTCGCGCGACTGACTCACCTCGTTCCAGTTCCCGAAGCAGCTCCGCTCCAACCGGCCATGGAGTGCACAGACAAAGTGGGGGAAGCTCTGCCTCTGGGAGATCGAATACTCCTAAGAAAGCATCAGCCGCGGTTTTCCCAGCTAGCGTTGTGGCTGGAATCGAGCCGTTGGTGCCATTCAAAGACGTGCCTAGTGCCGAAAAGATGAACCTTTTTGTAAGCAAACTGAGCCTTTGTGGTGTAACATTTGATTTCTCTGATCCTGGTAAGAATTCTGTTGAGAAAGATGTTAAGAGACAGACATTGCTTGAATTGGTGGACTTTGTTGGTTCTGGGTCCATAAGATTTAGTGAACCTGCCATACATGCAATGTGTAAAATGTGCGCTGTTAATCTGTTTAGAATCTTTCCACCTAATTATCGATCTATTATGAGTGTTGGTGGAGGAGAAAACGAGGAAGAAGAGCCAACATTTGATCCTGCTTGGCCACATTTACATATTGTATATGATTTACTGCTCAAGTTTATTCATTCTTCGTGTCTTGATGCAAAGGTGGCAAAGAAATATATCGACCATAGCTTTATTTTGAGGCTTCTGGACTTGTTTGATTCGGAAGATCCCAGAGAAAGGGAGTCTCTGAAGACTATTCTGCACAGGATATACGGGAAGTTCATGGTCCATCGCCCTTTCATTCGCAAGTCTATTAATAACATATTTTTTCGGTTTGTATTTGAAACCGAGAGACACAATGGTATTGCTGAGTTATTGGAGATATTTGGGAGTATAATTAGTGGCTTTGCATTACCTCTCAAAGAGGAACACAAAATTTTCTTGTGGAGGATCTTAATTCCTTTGCATAAGCCGAAGTGTGTCGGCGTCTACTTTCAACAGCTATCTTACTGCATTTCACAGTTTCTGGAGAAGGAGCCAAAGTTAGCTAATGTTGTGATAAAAGGGATGTTGAAATACTGGCCGATAACAAATAGTCAGAAAGAGGTGATGTTTCTGGGGGAGTTGGAAGAAATTTTGGAAGCAATTACCATGGCAGAGTTTCAAAAAGTCATGGTCCCTATCTTTATCCGGATTGGACTCTGCATCAATAGTTTCCACTTCCAGGTACTTGCTTTAATTGCTTTCACGTTGCTACCTAAGATAAGTTTCTTTTGAGTCTTCCACTATGTATCGTGTGACCGGTTTTGTATTGCACTTATCTTGTTTTGATAACATGACACGAGCTGTTACAAGTGGTAGAAATTGCGTGTAATATCGATGATTTGTTGAAACTTAGTCGACGCTCTATTACTCGATGTTTTTAATTTTTCCAACTTGGGTTTAAAAATTCAGTGTCATTTATCCAGGTGGCTGAGAGGGCTCTTTTCTTGTGGAATAATGATCACATAGTCAACTTGATGGCTCATAACCGGCATGCGATACTGCCCATTACATTACCAGCCTTGGAGAAGAATGCGCAGAGCCATTGGAATCAAGCAGTATTAAACTTGACTTTAAACGTTAGGAAGATGTTGATGGAGATGGACGAGGAGCTATTCGTCGCGTGCGTCGTGCGCTTTAAAGACCAAGAATCCAACCAAAGCTCGGTGGCTGAGAAGAGGAAGCGCGAATGGGAGCGGGTGGAGAGCGTGGCGAATCTGCAGCCAATTGCTGAGAGAACCGCCGTTCTGGTAACGCCCTGAGCATCCATCCTCCCTTTACTTGGAAAAAAAATATCTAATTCATGTTTGTATCTGTATGTGATCTTTTGTTTTCTTTTTTTTATTTTTTTTGTGGGTATGGAATAGGAGATGAAATGGGGGTTCTTTTTGGGTGAGAATTTGTAACTCAGAGAGTTGGTCTTCTTCACATGGCAACCGACCCATTGTAATTTAACCTTGGAACATGTAGGTCTCAACCTCACTGTATCAGATTTTAATCCTTCCTGTCTCTTTTGTGAGTTATAAATCTTGCTTTGGTAGTAGCTTGTGGCAGTCTTTCCTAGGATGATCCTTACAAGGGTTTGACCCATAACAGTTTGGTAGTAGTTTGTGGCTTTCCATCGTAGGACAGCTAGGGTGACCATACAAAGGTTTGACCCATAACAGTGGGGATGCACAATCTCACATCGCTTGCAAGAATAGAAAATGTATGATTTATAAATAAGTTTTCTTCCTTACTTATTACAATGTGTTTTGGGCTAAATTCCGACAACAAAGTTGTACGGTTTCAGCCCAAAATAGACAATAAATAAGGAGAATTTGGGGATGTCATGTAGCTATAAACCAGTTTAGGGTTGCTTACAGAAGGGATATTTTGATTTGACCAACAAACAAATGCTTGCTCAAACACCTTAAAATTGTTCAACTGCTGTAAACTTTTCAATTAGTTTTGAGATAAGAAGGTAGCATCAGCAAAGTGCAGACTCAATTTGCGCGTCTAAGCAAGGCAAAAATATTTGATGTGGGTGGGTGGGTGTTCTTCCTGCTGCATGTCACCTAATTGGGTGGCTGTTTCACCCTCACTTTTTCCACTGAGGCAGCCTTTGAACCACGACCTGTTTTGAAAGTTGTACTTGCATTGAATTGCCCAGAAAAGAAAAGGAGTAGTTGAAGCCAATTTACCTTGCCAGAGTTGCCTTTATTTCCCACAATAGTCTGACAAGCAAGCCTCCAAGATTCAGGTTTCTGATCAAACAAATTAAGAATCATGCATCCAAATTAAGAATTTCTTGTTTGAGAGAGAGAGAGAGAGAGAGAGAGATTGCCTTCTTTAGATAACGGAGTTCGGTGTTGGTTCTGTCATTTAGTAGATCTTGTCCATGGATAATCTGAGGAAAAAACAGATGAACTTTAGCTCTAGACGAAGATGGTGAGAGGGAGGTCATACTGTTGGAACATGGAGTACCTCCACAATGCAAGTTCCACAGCTTCCACCACCTCCACAGTTCATCACTTTCCCCTGATAATCAGCTAGACACTCTCAATAATTACTCTTTGAAGCCATGTGGGAATCGATTTGTGAGAGAATTGCAATCGTCCCCCATGCCCATAGCTACCGGAATGATCATAACAATGGAAAACTTACATACGCTGCGTAAAGCTCGATCTTATTATCCGACATTATGTTCCTCAGCAGCTTCTCTCCGCTTACCGCCTTGGCCCGCTCCACAGGGTATGTTCCATCGCCTCCGGCTTGCGGCTGTCCACCAACACAATGACCCAGTTATACACATAATTCGTGGAATCAATTAATACGAGTTTCCTAGTAATTCTAACTAACCCCTATGAACTCGAGATCGATCTCGGGCGGCCTTTCAGGAGGATTCAGGGGTTCCAGTTCCGTCGAATTTGTAGCCAAGGAGACCGAAATGGCCCGTCTTTTCGCCCGAAGAAACGTCACGTTCCCTCGACAATTCCCGTTGCCGGAGAATAATTCCGGCAGCCTCATCGATGAGCTCGTTGCGGCGAGGTTCAAGCTTACCATAATTCTCTGCAACCTTTTTTCCCGAAACCTCAGTCACCCGTTTTCTTCTACTTTTCTGTGTCTGCTTCGTCACTCATTTCTTTGGCGCAAGTTGGGAAGGGGTAGTTTCGTAATTTTGAAATTATCTCCCTGCAAAATCCCTTATCCTCATCGGTCGTCCATTCCTCTCCCATCCTTTCCTCTAACATAATTCCTCCTCCTCCTGTGCACTGGCGACTCTGCGCAGCTCTTCTAAACTCTACAAACAACTAGGAATGGTCATTTGCAAGCTCAAAACCCATCTCCCAATTCTCTCTCAACTTGTCTTTTCCTTAAAACGCCTTTTTCTGATAACAAATGCGTTTCAATTGATCGAACCAAAAAGGTTCGTGCTTATTTGGACCGTCGTAAGCGATGCAAAGGGATTGATCTTGAGCTTCAAAAACAAAAAGCTACGAAGAAACATCTGGAATCCATGAAATTTGATTCTGACACAGCCTATGTAAGTACACTGGATGGAGAAGTTGCAGAATTGGAGACAAACAGCTTGTAAACAATCATCTTGGTAATGTTTGATTATGCATTGTATACTGTCGTATTGAAAGACAGTCATGTAACTGAGGATCTAGGATGGTACCGTACTTCAACAACTCTAAAATTATTCGTATTCACAATTACGTCCAGTTGGTCCATTTCCTAACCCAAGTCATCTTCCATTTCTGCAACTCCAATCATTTTGGGAAAGAGTAAGACTGGTTCTACTGTTATCAGTTTCAGGCTTCTGAAAGAAAGGACGGTGGGTATTTCAGAAGAACGAGCAAATTAAGAAGCATCGCGATTGCAAATTCCAGATTTCCGGCCGTTGGCAAGTAAGCTTCGCAGGTACTTATTGGCATCTTGTGTTTGTCCGTCCCTGCTGCCCAGGTGCTGGATTCGGACAATGATCAACTTTCAAGCCTGTTTTTACCGTTCATTAAGTGCGAAAAGTTTGATTTTTTACGAAAAGATAGATTAATAGATGGTCTCTGTGAATACTTCCAAAGCCATGGCAATCGAATGGACGTGCATCCAATCAAACTTTCTACGGAGATGCCGAGGACAACCCAACAGCAGACTCGGGGCTGTGTTCAAGAACAAGTCATAGGTTGTAATGTCATTGCATTGATTACATATCAACCTGTAGTCGTCTTCTTGGAAAGCGACTTGGTTCATCATCCATGCCCACATGTTCTTGCTTAAACTTTTTTCTGAAAAATGATTATTATATCAGTGTATTTTTGTATAAATATTGTTTGATTTTTAAATAAAAATTATATTTTTGTTATAAGAATGGCATGATGGTAGATAAAGTTTTGGTTTTTATTATATTTTGGTGGAGAACAAAAGGATAAGATTAGTTATTCAATTATGCAATGATGGATCAAATGAATTTAAGCTAAGATTCTTTTTATCTCAAAAAAAAAAAAACAGTCTTTAATCATTAGTTTTATCTGATCCAAGTATGGCTAAGAATTATGAGCTTGTTAGAGAGATACAGCTTTGGATGGAAGGATGATGAAGATGATGATGTGTGGAAGGACAATGATGTAAGTGCCAACTGCAAATCCAACTGAGAAGAAGTGCTCTCTATCTACGATTTTAATAAAAACACCCATTTCTGGGTTGGTCAGGTTCATCAGCGAAGAGCAACTGACAAAAGCTATTATATTCTAGTGAAGATTCACCCGTGAAAATGGTGGGAGAAAGTTGAAGAAATTATTTGATACTGAGAGGCTCGTGGGTAGTGGAATCCACTCCACTTCCTCCCAAATAGCGTATGATCGAATGTCTGTCTTGTCCAACCACGCCCAAATGTCAATTTTTCATAGATGCGCTTTGGCCTCAGAATGATGAATGATCTAATACGAGCTGCAGCAGAAGCGAACCAGCGATGTTTTGAGCTAATTTGATGGTGCAAGAAAGGATTTTTAACATAAAATGGAGAAATTTTTATTTGAGTTGGAGAAGAAGTCTAACGTTTGCAAAGAGGGAAAAGGCTTGGTGAATGGTGACGGTGGAGGAGAGAGAATGGAGGTGAAAAGTGAAAAGAAGCTCCATTTTTATCAGAATGTGTGCAATGTAAGAGCACATCTCTGATGGCGGACGCTGATAGGGAGAAGAATAGTTGAACCGACTCGTACCTCGACGTGTTTTTACTTGGGAAGTGAAACAACTCATCGCTGTGAGTGTGACTGCCAGAAGAGAGAGAGAGGAGAGAGGGACAGGAAAAAAAAGCCTATTTTTATTGTAGAGAACATTTGCCAAGAACCTTTTGCTTTTTATTACTCACTGTATCTCTGCAAAAGAGCCTGATTCTCTTTGTTACCTCCCTTCTCCCCTTTTCTTTTCTGAAAATCGCGCTTCCTTTTCCTTTCCCTCTCTTCTGCACTAGTCTCTCTCTCTCTCTCTCGCTCGCTCTCTGGCTGGGTGTAGAGTTAGATGGAGGTAACTGCTAAGAAGAAATGGCCGTACTGATTCTTGCTCACCCAGTATGCCAACCAATGCCAACAGCAACATCAGTTCTGAAGACAACCACCAGATTCAACAACAGGAGGAACCCAGCCCAGTCTTCCATGACTTTCTAGGCATGAAAGTCTCAGATAGCCATGTGGGTTTCCCTCCTAGCTCGGCCAACGGGAGGCTTCCTCTCCCTCTGTCTGATGCTTCCCCCACTGCCTCTGCTCCACTTCCAGCTTCTTCCGCCGCCGGTCGTGGACCTATCTCTGCCTCCTCCGATCTGGGTTCTGGTCAGTTAATGCAAAAGAAAATCACCCTCCCCTTTTTTGCTTCATTAATTTTGTGAATGCTTTTTTTTTTCCTTTTTCGGCCACCGTCGAAAATGATTATCTTCGACTTAGTCGGTTTAGTCGGTTCGGTTCGTCTTTTTGAGTTCCCAAATGAATTTATCTCTGAGATTCCTTTTGATTTCATAAGAAAAAGGTTTTCTTTTGGAGACATACAGAAACTCTGCATCCTTCACTAACATCATCACTTCATTCATTAGCAAGCTGTTCTGTGGAAACATTTTCATTCCAGAATCTAAGCTTTAACTGTGAAAGTACACTGTTTGTGCGAATGTGGGGGTAGTTGATTCAATTCATCTGCAACCCTGATTTTTGTTTAGCGTCTTAGAATCCAAGTGAATGTGCTGAATGTATCTCATGAAATGCATCTGATAAAGCTGTGTTCTTCCACAAGAAAATCATCTCTCATTTGATAATCAGCACTTAGATGCCATCATTTGTTCTCAATATTAGCCTCTTTGTTGTTAATTTCAGTAGAAAGACCAGTTAGTAATCACCTCGAGGGGGTTCCGTTCTATAGTCCAAGGTTTGACAGCTCTGGACCTGACATTGGTAACAGAATAGTTGGAAGTAAACGAAGTAACTCAGATTCTGCTTTTATGGGATCTTACAGAGAGAGAATTCCTCATATGTCTCTGGAAACTCTTGAAAACTCCCATCTCGTCAAGGTATCGATTTAACTCGCATTGTTTACAGAAAATCCTTTTTGGGTTGAATCCAGTTATGTGATATGCTTACATTCGACTCAGACGCTTAGAAATGGATCGAGCAGAGAGCGGTCTCGAAAGTCAAACGACGATGAAGGGCTGTTTGGCCTTCAACCATTGAGGCCAAATTCTGGTTCTCTTATATTTCCGGCATCCGCTGGAAATAGGACCGAGCCCAATTCGTCCAAGTGGGAGAAATCACTTGCCATGAACTACCCTCCAAGAGGGGCTGTTCCTTTCATGCATCAGGTGTCCTCAAACAGGTTCAGGGACACAAATGCAGGTCCTTCAACTATTTCTCATTCAGCTGCGGACGAGGGATCTAGAACAGGGATTAAAGGCCATGGGCTCTTGAGTTCTATTAATGCTGCTAGTGTTGCCTCTGAAAGAAACTCTTCTGCTTGTAACGTTAAGAAGTCTGGGATCAATATCTTAGACCCTGAAGTCACCACCATGCCTCAAAGGTAACTCATATACTGAATTGCTTCCTTTTTTTCACCTTCTTGTGATATGGCCAATTGGTTTTTTGGAACTCTGTAATTGTTATTTGTTGCCATGGCAGTGGAGGTATGTCCACTAGTAGGCAGATGACCATATTTTATGGTGGTCAAGCTCATGTTTTTGATGATGTCCATCCAAACAAGGTTAGTTGTTTAAGCTTTAGTACCGTCTCCATTTTCATCACAACTTATGGGTGACTCATGACTGTGTGTTGTTGTTTCAAACAATGGAGCTTCTTCTCCATTTTGGAGGCTTATCTCAGTATTCTGGTTTCTTTACTCTGTATTCGCGTGTTTCTGCAAAACCGCTTTACAGATTGCTGAGATCTTTCCAGTAATCTTTCCCTAATCGTTAGCAAGTTTGTTGGATCTGTTGATGCATAGGCTTTCACTTGCTATTGTTTGAGGGTTATTATAAAAACTGTCGGCATTTCAGGCGGATGTTATAATGGCATTGGCCGGATCGAACGGAGGGTCCTGGTCGACTAGCTTCTCCCCAAAATCTAATGCGAGACCCGGTGGTGAAACGAACATGGCATTTGTGAAAGAACATGGCAGCAAGCTTGGTGTTGCTGGAAATTCTGGCCCCGGAGTCGATCCTTTGGATCAGATATCGAACCGATCAGGTGAAGCAACAGAAGGCAGTACGGAGAAGAAAAGAGAGGCGTAATTGGAGTAAGCTGGAAGCGCTGTAAATCATTCATCAGACTCTCCTTTTGATCAAAATATGAGCCATTTTCTTAGGCTTTCATCTGCCTACTTTTCTTATCAATCTGCAATCTTTCGAGTCCAGACCTTGTTATTTGCTTGCGTCTTTCATTTAATCGTATTTCAGAGTGCTGGCACTGCAAAGTTAAACCCTCTCGAAAGATGGATAAAAGCAAAATTAAGATACTGGTACTGGTAATGATAATGGTGATCATGTCGTCGTCTTCCCCACTCTGAACAATTCAACCAACTCCAGAAACCAAACATTGAAGATGGATCATCTACTGGGTCTAAATTCATCCACTTAGATGCTGATTAAGATGTGATTAATCAATCTCCTCCATTATTTATCTGTCAACAAAGTTAAAGCATGCAAAAGCCATGCTCAACTGGATCATTTCTACTCGGGGACAAGACGATGCAGCCGTACTGTCCAAAAAATAGCAGAAAAACATTAGAGAGAGAAAGAGACGGAAGGTTTCCTTATCGTGTTCTTTCTCTCATTTTCGTTATTTGTCTTATCCCAATCCAACCAAGTCGTATAATCCTTCCAAACCTGGAATACAGACACATCACACCAGTCTGTCCAAACAGCCACCTTTTTCCACCTTATCTGCCATTTTTTTCTGAACCTGATTCCATTTTTGATCGCTCATTTTTCAGAACTCCATTGCATTATGCAACATGCATCTCTCCGAAGCATACAGAGACCACCCTCTTAACCTACACCACATCGTCCCCATCGACTTCTCTTCAAGCCCGACTGTCCCTGATTCACATACTTGGCCTCAGTCAGATGGCTTCTTTCATGGGCCAGTCCGTTCTGATGAGCAGCCGCCGTCCATCCCTACGATCGATCTAACCGCTCCTGATGCAGCTGAGCTACTTGGCCAGGCGTGCGAATCGTGGGGAGTGTTCCATCTGATAAATCACGGCGTTCCATTAACACTGCTGGAGGAAACTGAGATTGAAGCTCATCGTTTCTTTTCTCTTCCGGCAAGTCAAAAGCTCAAAGCCCTCCGATCAGCCGGGGGGGCCACCGGGTACGGAATAGCTCGCATATCGCCCTTCTTTTCCAAGTATATGTGGCATGAAGGCTTCACCATCATCGGGTCTCCCGTCGATCATGTCAGAGATATTTGGCCCACCGATTCTCAACGCTTTTGGTAAGTGCCATGCACTTTCATGCACGTAAAAACAAGGTACGACCTCTTCGTTTCTAGAGCTATGGACCATGTCCATTAATGATATTCAAACGGAGCTAGTCTGTGTGATGAATAAAGTGATGAGTAAATTGACAATGTTTATAATTTTGTTTCAGCCATGTACTGGAAGAGTACCAGAAGAAAGTGAAGGGAGTTGCAGAAAGAATATGCAGAATGATAATGAACTACTTGGAGGTTTCTGAGGCAGAAGTAATGAAGTGGGTTTGCCCCAAAAACGACGCCTGCACTGCCTTACAACTCAACTCCTATCCTCCCTGTCCGGATCCAAACCGAGCCATGGGTCTAGCCCCACACACCGACACCTTCTTACTCACCATTCTTCACCAAACTCTCACTCAAGGCTTGGAAATCTTCAAAGAGGGCGTCGGATGGGTCCCAGTGTCTCCGACGGCCGGAGCTCTGGTGGTAAACGTCGGCGATCTCTTGCACATTCTGTCGAATGCTCGGTTTCGGAGCCTAGTTCACAGAGTGGCCGCGAATGGAAGCAGGCATCGTCTTTCCGTAGCCTATTTCTACGGGCCTCCCACAGATTTCTGCGTTTCACCGGTCTGTACTAGAGCTGTGGGTTCAACGCCTCCAATGGCTCCGCTGTATCGTTCTGTGACCGTCAAGGACTACGTCAAGTTGAAGGCAGAGAACCTGCACAAGGCTCTTTCTTTAATCACAAATTGACGCATTCTTCTAGTTTCATCGATCCATCATGAAAAGTTCCAAGCTTGTTAATCCATTCCTCATTTCCCATTAACTTGGTTGGAAGATTCAGCAAAAGAGTTGGTCAATTTGATCTCTCCCTCTCTCCTCGCTCATATTGTACCGATGAAAGGGCGTGTTAATCGTGAGAGCTGCTCAGCAGACAAACGCAGACTGTCATGTTTGAGAGAATTGACCACTAATTTGTACTGTTTTGTGCATTATTTTGTTCCTTCCTCTGTTTCTATTCGTTCTTTTAAAATAGTTTAAGAAAATTACTCGGCACTTCAATCATTTCATGTCGGTCGAATCGTTCCTCTTGAGTCCCAATTACCCATTTCAAACCAAATCAACTCAAAACACACGATCAATCTTGCAATTACAATCAAAACACAGCAGCAGCTGTGTCACCAGTTTGTTTTTGGGACCATTCTCCCTCGGCAACTCAGATTTTTCGGCCGACAAGGCAAAGTGAGGTGAGCCAATCGAATCACGAGCCATCGTCATGGTTCAGCTCCACCTACAAACAGTCATTCAGTGCTCTATCTGATCCACCCAATCAGTCCAAGTGATGCCTGCAGAGGAGGAGACAGACAAAAGTGGCCTACTCATGCCAATCACTTGCTTCCTTCTCACCATAAATCTTAAAATACTAAGTTTTGATACAAGATTGATGCTGGAATACCTACATCATATGGCACAATTTATGTGCAACTTTTGCTCCGAAGCCCCTCGTTCTTCGCGCATTCTTCCTGGATTTGTGAAAAACTTGGATCAGAGTATAATGATCGCAAAATTTTGGAAGTTCTAGAGAAATGATCCTCAGCCAGAATCAGAGTAAACAACAATTATTCTCTCCCAATTAAGAAACTTCACCCGTTTTCATGCCGAGATTAAACCATTCGGCATCATCACTAGCTAAAAGACTCAAAATCTGCACATCCTCACTTGCAAATTCAATCTCAATGGCAGTTCATCTAAATATCTAACCAATCCAATCAAGGGTTCGACAAAATGAACGTTAAAACTTTCAAGATTGGTGCTATCATGGTAGTTTATTAGCAGTTAATGGTGTTTTCATAGCGCAAGGGATGACCTCGAAAACTTTCAAGAGCGAATAACAGCGTCTTTGCTCAGCTATTTCGGCGGCATATTTTTCTTTGAGGGCTTCGCATACCTTCTGCTCTTCTTCAAGTCCAAGTTGCACCTTTCCTCGCTTCTGCGAAATAATAACGCATATGAATTGATAATATTTTGCAACATCTCCCATACTCCCAGTACAATATTATCTGTTTTTTACCAAAGCTCGCACAGTTCTATTGTTAGAGTTAGCCCAAAATGCGTTGTACTAAGTAGAGAGGTGAACTCTACTTATAAACCATGCGTTTTCTACTCTCTCAAGCAATGCGAGCTTGTGCACTTCCATTAGCATGAGTTAGACCCTCACTAAGGTCATCCTTGCTATCACAGGGTAGGCTGCCACATATTTTATCCGAAAACTATACCTCCAAAAGACATCCCAGAGAACTTCTCTAATCCCTTAACAAATCGAATTACTAACATATTATTATAGAGTTGATAGATATTCTCAGCCTCCATGGTTTGTTCAAGCTGCATAGGATTAGATTTACCTGTTGGAGGCCCTTCACAATTCCTTCCATGGAATCAACAAGCTTCACTTTTCCAGAGGTGCTAGAAAATGCACCTTGAAACTACAAAAACAAACCAGAGAGAGTACAGATGAACAGAACTAAAGAATTTCATTAAGGAACTCAACAAAGAATTTGAACCCGGGATAGAAATGCGTCAATCGAACATTTACCTGGGAACTAATGGAATTTAACAACGATGTTTCCTTCACCATCATTTCCTTGATCTCTAACAGTGCGTTATACGTAGCAAAATATTTCCGCGTTTGTCTGAGTTTTTCCTACGCAATATTATCGAGTACGCAAATTGTAAACGGGACTAATCGGGTACGAGTTCAAATGAGAATGGGGAAATTGTGCATATAAACAACCATCGTTTAAACCTGGATGTGAGCATACAATTCTGAAATCCGGCGCTCATACCTGCGACGAACGCTCAAATTAGGGTAGTAAATAGTTTTAAGTAACCAAACAGAGACATCCGAGCTGTGCATGAGAATTCTACCCGTCCCAAAGTTCAAGGAAAAGTATCGTAAGATTAAAAAAAAAAGGAAAAACTAGTTCCCTCCAATCTTCGAAAGTTACAATTGTAAAAGTATTTAACTTTTGAAGAGAATGGCATACTGAACAAGTTCTGATTTGGTCGGGATATCATCATGCATCCTCCTCACTGCTAGTATCTTCCTCAACTTAGTGGCAAGTTCCTGCAATAAGATTAATCGAAATTTGAACAGCGAAATATGGCATCGATACCAAATTAAATTACACAACCAAGAATTAAGTTGGGCTGATTTACCTTCTTTCCCAAATTAAGTAATTCAAAAGATTCGCTTAGAGAGTGGTCTAAACTATTTAACCAGATCCGGGTCTGGAAGCCATTGTTGAGTTTTTCTTCCAAGTCCATGATATCTTTTTGCAAATCCGAGCGCTCCCCCTCACGCTTAGACAGGTAGTCGCATTCTTCCTGTTTTAAATCCTGAAACGATTCTTCTAATAAAGATTTTATACCGTATGAATGTAAACAATCCCGTATAATAACTTTGCACACAACGAGTCCCACTTGACCCGCATACAATACATGGCAATCAACTAGTCCTGTCCGATTCCATCGAATTTTGCTGTTTTTCCTAATATCCTTTCTGTCGATAGTCCAACTATCAAAACACGAGACAAAGAGAGTGAATTTCGAAGAGTCCGCTTATACTTTTCTTGTTAAAAGATTAGCTTACGCGGTTATCAAGTCAGTTCCTTCCTCAGATGTCAAACTGATAAACAAGCCATGTTAAAAGTTGCAGGATGGTACAAGAATGGTTGTAGAAGAACCACACCTTCAAGGACTCCGCAAGCGATATCAAATTTTGCATTCTAGGATTGCCATCATCCTTGTTAAGTCGTTCTTTCAGATGTTGCAGCTGTTTTGACACATTAACCAGTTTCTGATTCTACAGTACCAGCAAAAAGAATGGGAAAGAAGCCATTAATAGACTGTTTCGAAGTTTTCATAGAATATGAGAACAGGGATAGAGATCAGGCTATGAAAAGAGGTAACAACTCACGAGTACGTCTAAATCGTCGCTTAAGATCCTTGTCGAAGCTCTTGCATTGTTCAAATCCTCCTCAAGCTGTCGCAGAGCACGTTCCTGGTCTTTGTCGTCCTGCTAACATGTTTTAAAATTTGAAGAATATCAAACTCTGAATGTCCTTGAAAATGGATGGCAATAAGTTTCAGCCTTAGACGTGATTTTACCTCATGGCTATCATCTGCTTTCATTTTGTTAACTGCATCAGCAAGCCATTGTACAACGGGAAAAGCGCGTTCAACGTCAACTTCTCCACCAATGGAAAAGCTCAGGGGGTAAGGACATCCTATCAGTCTTAGATCTTCTTCTATGCTCTCCAGAACTTCACTGAATTCCAGAATAATTTCCCAATTTCACGGAAACAATCAGTTATTTGTTTCCTAAACAGTTTATTCTGAGTAGTTTGAGATAATACAGAGATGGAGAAAGATAGAAGGAATTTTACGTGCATTTTGTTTGTTTCGTCGAGGGCCCCGCTTGAAAGGTCACCATATTGGTAGCTCGGACCATTGACGGCGGCGATGCACCAGGCCATGCCAGAGGCGAGCTTGTCTGATACCGAAAGGTTCGTTTTTTGTGCATCACCATAACCGACAGATTCGAAAAGCTCAAAGATTTCTGACAAGCGACTCGGCGAAACGGACTCCGATTGGGAATCTGCCATGGCTACGGCCTTCCTGCTGCAACCAAAAGCCACTTCTTAGCTTTGTGAGAACTGGGCTTCAAGATTTAACTGTGCCCGAGAGAGGATATCGATGGATTAGCTCGTGAAAACCCACAATACCATCTCAAACTCCATAGTTTTCATCGTGTTTTGGACATCCACACCTGAATTCCCTTATCAATTCCCTGTTGCTCGTCTGTCGCATACGCATTGAGAAGCTTTTTCCAAGAATGGTTTACCCAAATACATTGTTCCTAGTAATGTTTTTATAAGCAATTACTGAAAGTTTAATACTTTTTGAAAAACATTTCATCCTCCAGCACTTGCGGGAATGAATCAAAAACACATACGCAATTATCATCCGACAATCTATTACACTTGCTATATCAAAACATCCTACTGAGAAACAAAAAACGACAAAGGGTACAGACAATAGACATTGCCCAATCACAAGTAAAAATCTTACAACAAAATAGTACACACAAATAGGGGTGGTGGTGGTGGTCAGAAGGATGAAGTCCAGTAAAACATCCACAAAATACAACAAAAAAACACTACTCTTTCTATCAGTAAAACCTAGACATAATGGTAGTACAGTCGGATCAATTTTTTCTTGGGGGTGTTGTCTACTTCCATAGCTTGACAAACTTGTCGTGGCTGGCGGAAGCAACAAAACCAGTCACGGTTGAAACAGCTAGCGAAGAAATCAATCCTTCGTGTGCAGGAAGAGTCATCGTTTTATTCTCGGACATGTTCCATAGCTCCAAGGACTGCAAAAATTGTCACCATTAATAAATCTTATCCAAACTATGCCAAGTCAAAAAATGGCGGGGGATAGACTTGCCTGGTAGCAACCAATTACAAGTAATGAAGGACATGTAGGGTGGAAAACACAGGAATGGAATTTATTGCCATTATTACAGCTCAACTCGTGAATGCAGTCTCCTTCGGTTCCCGAGCCAAATGTCCAAACCCTGACTGAATCCTCGCTAACTGAGGCGAGAAACTCGCCTGAAGGATCCCATGAGACCGACTGGACTGTCTTCGAATGTCCCTGCAGTTCCAATCCCGTTTGAGTAAAATTATTACAGACCATCAATGGCAGATTCTTAAAGAGAGAAGAAGAAAACATGATTTCTGCTAACATGCAAAGAATGGCGACTGATTTGTGCCTCCACGTCTAGAATAGATACAATATTATCAACAGCAGAAGCAAGAAACCGACCAAGACGAGGCTGAAATCTCATCTGCCCCGTACCACCCTAATTCAATGAGATGTGAAATTTATCAGCTCCCTTCAATCTGACAAGATATTTCAAGTGAGAGACAGTGTTATACCTTGCAAACTTTTGCACAGCTTCCATTGTTGATACTCCAGTAACGTATCTCACCATCTCCATCACAAGAGCAAATAAGATCATCTTTGTTCGGATGGAAGTCTAAAGACATAACCGAGTTGGAATGTCCAGTAAAAGTCCTAAGAGAGTAACAAGGCTGCACATTTTGGAAATAAATCAAGTTTCACCAAAAGACAAAGATGTCAAAGAAGAGAAACTTCGATCGAGACTCTAGAGACATTCAAATTAAGACTTCATTATTTGCAAAGAAAATAACTTGGGAAGAAATACGTTGTCACCTACATGTTCCAAAATTTCAGCATCCTTAATCAATTATTGTCGAAGCCAACTGACGGAAAATGATTAGTCTAACATCTCATAAAAAAATTACAATCGGTAGAGAAATCTTTTTGTATCCCATAATTCAATGCGTACTAAGACTCCATTCCCATCAGAATATATTTTATGAGCATAAACTAAAAAGACTAAGGCAAACACCAAACAGGAAGAAACATCGGACAAAAATCTCCGACAAAATACAGAAATGAAAAAGTAAAACACTTGCTGAGTGTAACAGTTCTACTAACATTGTCAGCATCCCAAACCCGGACAGTTTTATCGAATGAAGACGTAGCAAGACGAGGAATGCTCGGACTGAATCGAACATCTGTAATCATGGATGAATGTTCTTCTAGCGTAGTCTTTGCCTTTAAATTTTCTGTGTGCCACAAGACTGCCTATTATGCATAAATAAAGCAAGAACAAGTAAGCAAGGAACCCCAATTTAGAACATTAGGTTTTTGAACATCAAATTAGGAGACAATCCAATGATTTAAAGGAAGTACCATAGAAGTCCTTCAATCATAAATACAACCAATAAAATTATCACCCAAGTCAGATAAAAGTCTATAATTGATGGGTCCTTACCTTTTTGTCATGACCACCACTAGCAAGCAATTTTCCATCAGAGGAAAAGTGGCAACAGGAAACTTTATTTGTGCTGGCTCTTACTGAATTTAATTCAATAAATGTAAAACCTGAAGTTAAAAACAGATTTTATTAGCCCACCAGATTAAATCATTATAAGTTATAAACTGCAGAGGTTAGGAGAACTCTAGGAAGTTGAAACGACATTTGTTAAGATCGCGAAAGGCAGATGAAGTCTCTCAGGGTAACCTTCACCACCTAACCAGCAAACACACTCTTCTTTTGGTTTCCATTATTTTATGCTTGGGGTTTGGTGTTTGCACATTAAGCAACATGGCAAGAACAATATCACATTGACATTTAATAATTAAAGCACAACCAGTATTTACAGCACCTTTGCTCACATCCCGACCAACTGGATCTCTAGGATCTGTATCGTCATGGGATAAAAAAGAATCAACATTATCATCAAGAGATCCATCTTCTACAAACCGATCCATGTCAGCCTGCAATTCAAGATCTTTATCATCCCACTGCCAAAATGGAATTCCAATGAGAATTCACAAAGCCTTTTTTGATTCCTTCCATGAATGCACAATACTAAATTTACTCACCAATTGATTCGATGGTGATGTGAAAGTGCCGGAACCATCAGCTCCAAACATCAACGGCTTGGAAGAACCACCATTGTGAGGCAATGGCATGGAGATCACATCTCCAGGGGTATGTGTTGAAGGCGTTGACGGTGCCGAACTTGGGGAAGGGCCAGCAGTGTTTGCTGTTCCTGAGCTATTGGCAGGACCAGAAGATGACACTGGCTGCTTTCTTTTTCTCACAGTCTGGTTTTTTGAAACCTTATAAGGCATTAATAAAAATTTATATGAAGACCAGAAGATGATGGTGATAGCATGAGATGAGTCATAATAACATAAATTGTCACAAACATGTCACTAATATCACCATTTTAAGGAAAGCTTCAGCAAATTTATGGCCCCATTAAACATCAACCATTACCACTATGTACAAGATAGAGAGATTTAGTTTACTAATACCACTGGAATAATGCTAGGATAAATATCTACATTTTCGATTTGCAATTGGAAGCATTAGTTTGTCAAGGATGCAAGTGATCATGATGAAATCATATGTGCTGATCATAAGAACTAATCTAACTGTTGAACAGTAAAAAAAACGTTGGAAAAACATAAACGTTCACAGACCTGATCAGTTCCTCGAAAGGAGTTTGACATGTTTCCATCCATGTTTACACTGCCAGCACCGCCCATTTTACTATCTTGCTGGTGGATATTGAAATTTGAACTTTGTGATTGCTGACCAGAAAGAACATGCTGTTGTTGAAGTTGCTGCTGCTGCTGAGGGTTATTGCTCTGTTGCTGCTGCTGTTGTTGTATTTGAGCCATTTTTAACTAGAGAAGAAAACAAAATGCTAAGAGATGAAAGAAACTGGAATTTTTTTTATCAAAATGGCAAGTCTAGTGACAGGCAACCATGGATTCCTTCAAAAAAAAAATACAGTTGATAGTATAAACTAAAACCTTATAGATAACATCTGTATCTCCACGAGGCAAAAGAGGGCCACCAGGTTGGAGCGGAGAGCCAACATTGGCAACCACATCACCAACAGAATTTGACAGCCCATCCTTTGCAAGTCCCATATTCCTACTGTTCACTAGCATTCTCAATCTTCTGCTTTCATCACTTCCAGAAGGGGAAGTTAAATTTTGCTGTGCAAGCATGAACTGTTGCTGTTGCGGAGCCAACATCTGGATCTGGTGAAATGGCTGAGGAGATTGCATAAAAGGTTTTTGTTGCTGAAGAAGCCCAGAACGAAGCTGATCCAACCCCTGACAAGTCTAAGAGCAAACCAGTTCGTTTACAAACCATAATAATTTTCCCTACTGATCATAAGACTGCAGAAGTAAGCAACACTTACTGTAAGAGGCCATCCTTTCAAAGTCAAATTATTGCCCCCATGGTTAGATCCTGACATAATGACACCTCTTTATAAGTTAAAAACAAGCATCTTTGTCGGTGCAACAAGCTCAAGAAATATTTAATGAAAAAGAAATATAAATTGGATCGAAAAATACATCAAAACAGCACAATTAAATAGCTAGATAGTAGAAATTCATGCCAAGACAATACCAGGAATACCCATCAGTGATCCCTCCGGACCCGCTGCTCTTGGATTGAGCACTGGATTGATCTCGCTTTTTATGTCCTGAGTTTATATAAAGTTAGATAAGAGCAAAAGCCAAGATAAAGAGAGATGATTCCAACAAAAGTACCATACCAGAGTGGAACCTGGCAATTGCTGACCCCTAGCTTGAACCTGAGGAGACATTGTCCCGGCGGCCCCATGTAAAACTTGACTGAAAGTAAAAATTGAGCATTAGTTAATAAATTGCTAACTTATTACAAATTAAAATTACCACCTGATGCAGCATGAATGACTATAAGTTCTTACATAGTAAGTAATAATTTTTTAGTATTTTGTACGACAAATCAAAAATGGTAACACGAAATGCATGAACTAAGCATAAATAATTTTTCCCATAAGAACATCTATACCCTCATTACTAACCGCTACATTAACAGATAAGTTCCACACATGACAATACTTCATATAGGCTAACGGAAGAGCTTTATTGATGTGCAATTGTGCTTGCATGTCTATAAAGAGTCATCTTCACTGCTAGAATTAAATAAACTTCAATGGAAAAGTACCCTGATGCTTGCCCACTTGCCACAGTTGCCTTGAGCACTGAGGCGTGATTTGGATCTGACAGCGACCCCACACTCTCACCATATCGTTGCTGCAAAAATTGTGAATTTGCTTAAACATGAAAAGGAAATGTAAAATTTCAAAAGCCCAATTGCTCAATCTACCTTTATAGTCGCATCATCCAGGGCATCTCTCTGAGAAGGCAATTTTAGTCTTTCTTCATACATCTTTGCAGCCAAAGCATTTGCAGTTCCAGGGGTTTGCCGCAAAAGAGGATCATTTCCAACAAGCCCGTTAGAATTTCCATTTAAGAGGTGAGCTCCATCTCTTCGCTGCTGTTGTTGGGCCTGTGTTTGTTGTTGTTGCTGCTGCTGTTGCTGCTGCTGTTGTTGTTGCTGCTGCTGCTGCTGCTGCTGCTGCTGCTGTTGCTGTTGCTGCTGTTGTTGCTGTTGTTGCTGTCTCTGCAACAGGTGCTGCTGCATTTGCATGTGTTGATGCTGCTGATGTTGTGATTGTTGAGGTTGTAGGAGCTGTGGCTGTTGCTGTTGCTGTTGCTGTTGCTGTTGTTGTTGTTCCCTTGCTTTAATTAGCTGCGTCTGAAACATTGATAGTTCAAAAGTTTTAATAAGTCCCTGGTGGTGTATTCGACAAATAAGATCTTCACGTTAAAAGATTCAGAGGTTTAAACACAATCATCATCTTTTAAGTAAGTCAAAACATCAAAATCAAACAGTGCAGATAGTGTTTGACATGATCATAAATTTTTTTAAAAAGGTCTCTTTTTTCTGAAATACTAATCACAATACATGAACAAGATCAATAAATTACAGACAAAAAACAGTCAAACAAACCTCAATATATGATGCAGCAACCTCAGAGTGCTTCTCATTAGTTCTAGCAATGAAAATATCCCAGAAAACTGACCACCATTCAAAGAGAAAACCTCCTGGCGCATCAATGGCTGAAAGCCCATGTCCCAAGTTTTAGATCAATAAAAATGGTACAAAAGTTTATCTGCAAAAATGTGAAGTTACGGCAGAAACTCTTTATGGATACACTCACCAACAGGATCTGAAGATACTTTTCCTTCTGCTTGAAAAGCCTGAGCAGTGGCTTTTAAATCTCTCTTCACTAGATAATCATGAATATAGACATCTAACCTGTTTTGTGGCGATACATGAACATTAATAGTAATTAATTGGATTACCAAAACTCTAACAACTAAATTCCTTGAAATAGTTAGAATCCTATGAAGAAAGCTATATTTCTTTTTAAAACAGACCAGAACTATCTCATAGATACGGAAATCGTAGATTGTTGGATTAAGTAGGGAGGCGCAAGAACAACGAGGAATATTGCACAAACACAAACCCTAAATCCGCAGATTATTCGCTTTAGCATGATTATTCAAAGCCGGAAAGAATAGTAGCATATAGCGTTCAAATTAACAAAACCCAGAACACCAATTAACAGTAAGTTAGAGGAGGGTAGCGTGTGATTGCAGAGAAGAGAAACAAAGCTCAGCTAGAAAATGATAAAATAGAGGAGAAGACAAGTAAATAAGCGCAAAAAAACTTACATCTTGTCAGCTTCCCAGTTGGTTTGAGACATTATGGTGAAAATCCGAAGGCTGGAACAATAAGAGTTATGAAAAGGTGAGATTCTGAGGAGGCAACTCCAGCTCCTCCACTTGGCTCTTCAGGCAAATGAATCAGGAACAGAAAAAGGAACAAACTTTGGACGGAACATTAGAAACCCAGGAGAGGAATATACGAACAGAGAGGCTGCAGGAGGAGGAAGAAGAAGAAGAAGAAGAGAAGCAAGGCCTCTGGATTTCAGCAAAGGCAAAATGCACAAAGGAGGATTATTAAAACTTAGTATAATATTTTACAATAATACTTGGAATTATTTAATAATGAAAGTGAAAGATAAAAATCGTTTCTTGCTCAAACCCAACCCAGAAAGAAACGTTTTTCATTTCATTTTACTGGAAAAAGCTTTAATTTTCTCTCTCTCTCTCTCTCTCTCTCTCTCTCTCAGTTCACAGCATTGGCGGATTGGTCGCCATGGCAGATATCATAATGGCTTTCTAATGTCAATTGACTAAATCAGCCCTCCAATTCGGTCAAATTTTCATCTTCAGACCCAACATTTCTAGTCCTCTCAGAGGTGTGGGAGATTCTTGTAATTTCCTCCTGCATTCAGCTCCGTCCATCTGTTTTGTTTTTTCCAATCAGCTACTTCAATTTCCATGTATTTGCAGACAAAGCCTTTTCAGTCTTCAAACTTCCTACGAATCCGACCCTTTCTCATTGCGTGTATCAAGTATGCTGCGACCTTACAAAGTATACTGCCCGCATTTCGGCTTCTTCTGTAGAAAGCAAGCACGATGGCTCTGAGAAAGACTTCCATCCATGGACATGGACATGGACATGGGGGTCTCGAGCTAAGTAAGCTCCACTGATTCAAGGACTGTAGGAGTCAACCAGTTGAAAGTATTCATTCTAAGTTCAACTCTGTTCTTGAAGAATGCACTTCCTTTTGAAAGTTGCAGCGAATAACACAAGGAAATTACATGAAAATCAGGAGTCAACTCAACTCCCCTCCATGAAAACTCGTTTTCATTTCTTACCCCCTCTCCACTTTCGTTGACCCCTCTCACACCTAATCACAACCCAGATTCCTGTACATGGATTTTGTTGGAAGAGCTCCAACTGGGCCAAAAACTTGGACCCAAGTCCTCCTCCATTGGACCATTACCAAACACTCAGTTCATTTGGGTTTGCAGCCCGATGGTGTACTGGATTGACTCATTGTTCATCGACAGTTCTCTCTGCAGGCAACGAACCAAATTCAAACGAGGGGGAGGGGGGGTGTCAGATTGAGGTCAGCTACAGCAACCTGCAAAAAAGCAACGTGTCGCTGAGATGAAGTGGGGTCCAAAAGAAGAAGGAAGATAATTCTGGTCGATGAAAATAAGCAACTAGAGAGAGTCTAGGACAAAACCAAGAATAGTTGAAAAGGCAGCAAAATGGGGGGAATCAGAATCTCGTCCTTTTATGAAATCTTCAGTTGTATCCCCCACCAAAAAACCAATAATTTATTGTGTTGGAGCATATGCAGTTTAGAGGGAGAGTCTGAGCGTGGCAATGGCATGCATGCAAGAGCAAGAGCAAGACCAGATGAGTGAGATTATTGACGAGTACAATTGCATGCCATATCATGCCAACTTATACTTAGATACGCCCCTCTGCCCCTCCCTCGGTCTTCGCGTCTTCGCTAAGACAGGGAGGGGAATTGACGTCATATGAAAGTAACGCATGCTTGGAAGCGTGTGAAGGGGATTTGGAATTCAATGCCACCTATCAACTCTCTCTGTCTGGACTTTTCTTCCCTCCTTGTCTTATGGCGGCAGAGAGAGAGAGGAACAGCCGAGCAGCAGCAAGAGAGATAAGGGTTAATTGAAAGCTCCATCATTGCCTCAATAATCGAGTGAGATTTTATAAGAAATGCTGTTGGAGATCGGAGAGAGAGAGAGAGAGAGAGAGAGGATGCTACTGCTCCCACCATTTTCTCTACATTTGAACCCTTCCAAACACACTTGTCAAAACTGCAATTAATGCAAGATTTGCTGATCAACTTTCGAGCTCCTTTTTTGGTTTACGTAATCAAAGGGTCTTCGATCGTCATTCTGGCCAGTTGCTCTGTCTCACCAGCACCTTCGTCAGTCTCATGTCATTTTTCGACTGATATTTATATTTTAACTTCTCCATATTTTAAGAGGATTTAACCATGGCGTCTTTACTGCTTCCATTCTTGTCATCCGCCATTAATACTTAGTTTGACCACGATGAACAGCAGACGTTGATCCATTCAACTTAACAGCGTCAGATTAAACAAGATTTGCGCTAAAAAAACAACCTCGTTGTAACGAGGAAATCGCAGGCACAAGATGACAGAAAGAAAGGGTAGAGAATCCCAAAACAAAATTGAAGCATTTACATTCCTCCTAATCTAAACTAAATTCCTGTAATTAATTACTTAGTTCGGACTTCGGAGGGGGAGGGGAGGTAAAATGGGAAATCGGACTGCTTGCTCGTCCTCCACCGTGGAGCAATATCGTGGGCAATTTTGACGGCGTCGAAGGACGTTCCCAGGAGGCCTCTCCGAGTAAACCCGACGGAGTAGAGCCCGTTCTCTCCTTTCCATCCGTTGGGAAACGGCGTTCTCGGCATTCCGTTATCGTCGAAATGCTCTGACTTCTGCACAGTACTACATGAATGAAGTTTACTTATTTGACTTTTCTTCATTCCAGACGAATGAAACCAGTCCAGATTGAGGGATGGGCTAAATTCAGTACATTTCTTCGTAAATGTTTAACAGTAATTCATAAAGTTTGTGGGGGGGTGTACCTTTAGCCAGTTGGGCACGTTGCTTCTGTAGCCAGTGGCAAGGATTATGGAGTCGAATTCTCGCTCTTGCCCATCCAGGAATTTAGCTCCATTTCGAGTTATTTCCTTCACTCCTTCCATCACCTAAAACAAGCTTATCAGTGTCATCATCATCGTCGTCATAAATCCTCGAAAAGTCTGAAACTTTGACCCTAGTTACCTTTATTTTCCCTGATTTTATCTGCGAGAGGGCTCCTACGTCGAGAACGGGGGTTTTTCCCGTCACGTTCTTCAGCTCGATCGGGCCAGTTTTTGGCCGCCGAAGACCTAGTTGGTCTGTGTTTCCGAGAAGGAGATTGGCTGCCACAAGGAGAAACTTGTCAACGATTCTTAATGGCAGCCATTTCAGAAGTCTCATGGCGATTCCGAACGTCGAGAAACCGAACATTTCCCTCGGAAGAACATGTGCCTGTTCGGAATCCAGATTGAGCTTAGCGATCAATACCGCAAAGTCGAAAAGTCAGGAAAGAAAATATGAAAACATTTAATGGAACTTACTGCGTTTCTAACAACCATGTGGGGAACAGCATTGTGCCGGCAAAGGTCCAAGCTTACTTCCATGCCGGAATTGCCACATCCGATAACCAAAACCCTCTTGTTTTTGAAATCGGAGCCGGATTTATACATGCTGGTATGAATCACAGGTCCGCGAAACTTCTCCATCCCGGCAATTTCGGGTTTTACCAGCTCTGCATTTTCCCCGGAGGCGACGATAAGCCACCGGGAAATGTATTCAAACTCCTGAGTCCGGACTCTCCAAAACCCTCTCGAATCAAACTCCGCGCTGTGAACAGTTTCTTCGAATCTCGGGTGGATTGAGAAGTGCGAAGCGTACGACTCCATGTAGGAGATGAACTGGCGCTTTGTTGGATACTTTGGGAAATGTTTAGGGAAACCCATTAATGGAAGCTCGCAGAAATGCTTGGGAAGATGAAGCTTGAGGCGATCGTATGCTCTGTATTGCCATAAAGAAGCTATACAGTCACTCTTCTCAAGAATCAAAGACGGAACTCCATGCTCAGAGAGACAAGCGGAAGCAGCCAACCCCGATGGTCCAGCACCAACAATTATCGGGCCTTCTACCCACCAACTATTCGCTTTCGTTTCTTCTTGTTCTTTGAAAGAACCCATGAAGAAAAACAGCAACCACAACGTATGTAAGTTTCAGAAACAGAAAATAAGAAGGGAAAGAGAGCGCTTTTAGTGGAAATATCTCGTCGTCTTCTTTTATTTTTCTTTACTCTGTTTCCCAGTTCTCGCCCTCTGTTTTTCTGCGAAAATCTTCTGGTGGTTGAGATTGAATGTAAAGAGCGACGAATGAAGTGACGACAAAGAGCGTAAGTTAAATACACAGGTTTTTCGATGAAGGAGTCAATGCAAAGAGAATCAGAAGGGGTGTAGTCTGAGCCACTGTTGCTTATAAATGCATAAAAAACAGACTGAGATTCTTTTAAGAAGCGTGAAAGAAAGAAAGAAAGAAGAAATAGCATTCAAGGTGTGTTCTAATGGAGGAAAGGATTTAGCAGAGAGTACTCTCTCTCTCGAGGCTCTTTCTTCTCAGCGTCTGTGCAGAGTCTTCGGGAGTGTCTGTCTTAATAGCAATAAGCAGAAAGGCCTCGGGGAAGAAGACGACTATAAATACTTTTTTTTTTTAAGTGGATTTTTAGACAATTTTCCCACGCCAACTCGAACGTTAAGACGCGTGACGCACGCTCGACCTCACAATTGCCACGTGGAATCCAGTTGAGAATCAAGAGATTGTAGGCAGCCGTCCGATGGGGAGATTTCCCGCCATCTTGCTGAATTTGACTAAACTAAAAACTTTAATTAATCATTTTCTTAATTGCAAATTAGGTTGGTTTAAATAATTAATTATTGGTAATTGTACTTTCATTATAACCTAAGATTATAGACCTTGACTTAAAACTCTCTTCGTTACCAATAATTAGACAACTAAACAAACAACGTCACATGAGATGACGCTGTAATTAACCCATTTTAATTTAAATAAGTAAATTACAAACTAATCAATTAAATAGTTTTTACTAATAAATATATATTTTTTTTTCCTCGTGAAGTAATTGTAATCAAAAACCTAATTTTCGCATCTGAAGATAAATATCTGTGCATTAAAAATGGTTTTTTTGGCAATGACTTATTTTTCACAAAATAATACTAATATCTATACGAAAAATGTATTTTTCCTAATGAAAATAATATTTTTCACAGCAAAAAAAAAAGTAATTTTTGCAACAGTTACTTGTATTTTATTGAAAAATCTTAGTTGTCTCTACAGAAACGTGTCTTATGTTAAGAAAAATACGTACGACGTTTGAGCTTTTTTAACTGTAAAATTTCACATTATGCTCCGAATAAAACACACCGGACATAGCGATTTTTGAGTGAACTTTTAATCTTAATCCTAACCATGACTGTCTTATCTAATAGATTCTATTAAACCTTAAAAAAATTAAATTTATAATAAAAAAATGTAACAATAATATTTGTCTGGTTCATTTTTTATAATTTAATAATTTATTTATTAACAAAAATTATTTAATATTTATTTTATTAATCACCCATAATTCAAAATATATTTTTAATTTCCGTTGAATCAATTACCAGCATTAAAACATTACAAAATTATTGGTAGTTGGGAGAAATTATTATTATTATTATTATTATATTATTGTGAGAATTATTTTTACCAGGTAATAAATGTTTTTTTTCCCTTAATAAAAGAGTAATTATTTATTCAACTCCTAATATTTACTAAATCAAACCCAACACCCCCCACAAAAAAAAAATGACATTTCTTTATGAACACGTGTCCCTTTCATAAACTTTTATTTTTGTTATTTTTTGTTCGATTTTAAGAAAAACGATAAACACGAAAAGCGCGAGCATACAATGTCGTGATTAACAAGTATACAATGTCATATTTGATATCTTTTTTCATACCGGTTAGTGGTGTAATTGTACTGTTGTGTAAGTAAAATTTATCTAGGATACTGGATTTTAAGTGGTACTGTTTGTGATCCCTACAGTCTTTCTTGAAAACTTACTTGGAAATTAAAATTTTGTCAAGAGCATTCATACATAGAATTATCTTAATCAGTACTATCCACATTTTTTTCAATTATTCATATTATCCGTATGTTTTCTCTGACAGTAATTATGGTAACGTTGAAACTAGTTAAGAGAAAGACATGGAAGCACATGGTATTAAGGGAAGAGTTTTTATGGAGGTTGAAAGTGATGGAGTGGAGTATGGATTTGGAGATATAAAAGAGATAGCGAAAGAGACTAAACGTCATAGTGGAAAAAAGGAAGGCCAAAGGAAGGGGAGGGGGAGGGGGGGGGGGAGGGGGTGTGGAGGCTCAGAAGTGTACTCTCATAGTTCCCACACACTCATCACGCAGCACGACTAAAATTTGATCCCATTGTCATGAGTGGTTGCTTAGAATATTGTCTGAGAGTTTGAGTTGTTCAAGCTCACGAACTATTGTCCCTTTGATGAAGAATGCGATCGATGAGAGCATTACAATAATGGATTTGACAAAACACCAGCAAATCTAAAAGTTTAAGTTTATGGATGGAGAATGATTTCATCTTTAAACTAAAACATCGAGCAAAACATGAGTAAAAAACAGGTTGATTTGGGGTGTGGTTGGAGGAAACATGTGTGGGCAGGAAAGGGAAACAAGAGAAGAACAGGGAAGGAACAAAAGAGGGGTATTGAGTGGTGGTGTGGGATTAAGGGTCATGTGATGCTGCAAGGAAGAGGCCCCACGGTTGAGAGGAAAGCTTTCAGCTTTCATTGATGGAAGCTGCAAGTCTTTCGAAACTGTGAGTGGGAACTGTACTTTGATATTGTGGTGAGCTTCCACTCGACCAACCGTTTGAGGGGTGTGTTCCTTTGTGGGCGTACACCCTCAATCTCTTCCTTTACCTTATTTTCTTCTTCTTTCGCCATCTCCCCATCCTTTCTGTTCCTTTCTTGTCTGGTTTCTGAGATTCTCTCTTCATAGCTGGGCTCGGAATCAAGCTGTTGCCTCATTGATCAGCCCATTTTTTAGAAGCCTGTGGAGATGTCCAAGGAGGAGTACTAATCGGTCCGTGAGTGTTGAAAATGATGATGATTGCATTGACCAAATCTGGTTGATAGACTCTGAATTATTATGTAGTGTGCTTTTTTTCAAACTAACTGTGCTCCGAATTTGAGAAAGTTTTTGGGGATGCACATGGCTACCCTATGATCTATGATATAATTAAAAACTTGAATTTATGCTTCACGATCTCAGGACGAATCTTGATCGAGAGTTTATTACTAATTTGTTAGATGAAAGTTGCAATTTTTAAGGACACATGATATATTTGGGGGTGTATGCAATCCATTAAAAATTCAAGCTTTTTCCTTCGATGCTGCCGTGAGCTTCGTCTCTAATCAGACCCACCGACCCAGTCGTAGTTGGTTTCAACTTTCATCTTCGCGGTAGTGAGTTCCAGATTATCGCAATCCTCTGGAGAAGCCATTGTTCTCAAAATCCTCACTTGTTCCTCTTGATTCGGAGATCTACAATCGACAGGTCTGTGTTGAACAAGACACTCCCCCTGTCACCTCGTTGACGAATCACTCCGAATCTCTGGTAATCTTTGCGAACTTTTCAAATTTTGTTTTTTTTTGGATGTGTTTGATTGAGTTGAGACCACGAAGACACTTTTTTAACTCTACCCCACCCAAATTAAAAAACCCTAAAAACACTGTTCTTATTATTTCATTTTGCAGCTGGTTTCTGCTACGCCACCAGACCCGCATTTTTTGTTCCCTGAAGTTTTGATTTCACGTTCAGGTTTCGCGCAGTGAGCCTTGTTTACCGCCGAGGTAACTTGTCGGTCTACGCCCGTCGTCTTTGAGGATTAATTGCAAGCTTTAAACATTTTCGGACCGGTGATGTGATGGTTGAGGACAATGGAAGGCAGAAAAGACTGTAATATTGACAATGGGAGCTGCTCCAAGGAGGGTCTGCCTCCGAATCCTATTGCGGCGGCTTATCGGCAATGTCTTACCACCGATGGTGCTCTAATACCGTGTAAGAAATCACTCGTACGCCACCAATCTCTGGTAAGTTCCGACTTTGCCTTCACATTTCCACTCTCCGGATTGATGTTTGTGATTTTAACCTTAGCTAGCTTGTCCTCCTCAACTAAATATGGAATAGAACCTAGAAAGGTTTGTTTTGTACTTCCTATAACTTGGAAATTCTGTGAACTGGTTGAATAAATTGTTTGAGCATAAGTTCTTCCCCTTTCTCAGCCATTGGAATGGAAGTATCTTGTTTTATATGACGACAGACAATGTGCCATTACATGAATATTGGAGTTTCTGATGCATCTGTACCAATTACTCACAAATCTTGCAGATGAAGACCAAGGCGTTGGAAGTCCCTGACGAACCTGAATTTAACAAAGATGACCTTGACTCTAACTTTATTCCAATTGTTCGATCCGGAGCATCCACCAACGTCGGGTGTCGTAGCAGCATGGAAGATGCATATGTTTGCATCGACAACTTCACGAGTGAAGATGGGGTTGAAAATTCTAACGATGGGCCTAGTGCTTTTTATGGGGTATCTTCTCATAACCCTTTTCTATTTTTGTTTGATTCGTCTGCACTTAGATCCGAACAATGTTAACGAGTTGATGCAGAGTAGACAAATGTGATATTCCGTGTTGTGAACGGAGGTGTGTGATTGGTTTTACCCTATTTAAGGTTTTTGATGGGCATGGAGGAAAGCATGCTGCCGAATTTGCTCGTTGCTATTTACCAAAATTTATAGTCGAGGATGAAGGTTTCCCTACGGATATCGAGAGGGTTATTGCTTCAGCATTTCGACAAACGGATGCAGCCTTTGAAGAAGCCTGTTCCTCCGATGCAGCCCTTGCATCTGGCACAACAGCTTTGGCTGCACTTGTCCTAGGAAGGTTAGACGATGTATTCGAACTTTGTTCGATGTCATTTTGGTAACGTTTTGACATGTTTTGTTCTGCTTAGATTTTGGGTTTCATGGAGGAATCTTTGTAGATTTTTATGATCAGCCTGAGTTTGTAAGCTTGAACCATAATCTCAGTTTCTAACTGCAGGTCATTGGTTGTAGCAAATGCTGGAGACTGCCGAGCGGTGCTGAGTCGCCGTGGCAAAGCCATCGAAATGTCAAGGGACCACAAACCCATTTGCATCAGAGAGCGGGCACGCATCGAGGCATCCGGAGGATATATTTACGATGGTTATCTTAACGGACAGCTTAACGTGGCCCGAGCATTGGGAGACTGGCACATGGAAGGAATGAAGGGTCAAGAAGGCGGGCCTCTAAGTGCCAAGCCTGAGGTCACGTCGATAAAACTAACGGAGGAAGACGAGTTTCTTGTAATGGGATGCGACGGAATCTGGGATGTATTCAGGAGCCAAAATGCCGTCGATTTTGCCAGACGGAGGCTGCAAGAGCATAACGACCCGGCCCTGTGCAGCAAGGATTTGGTTGAGGAGGCTTTGAAGAGAAAGAGTGGGGATAATTTGGCGGCGGTTGTGGTCTGTTTCCAGCGGCGTCCTCCTCCCAATTTGGCTACTCTGAGAAGTAGAGTGCGGAGGAGCTTTTCAGCTCAGGGGTTGGGGGAGTTGCAAAGCTTTCTGGATAGCTTGAAGGAAAATTGACTCTCATTCTTTCCTTTTTTTTTGACATAATCTTTGCAGAGAGATTGTTGAGATCCAATTGTAACATTTGAGGCTGCAACTTGCTTTGTCAATTCTAACATTTGGTCCTCGGTTTTTGAAATAAGACTTATTTTTCGTAGTTGAACGTGCGTTTTAGCTGCGGAATACTCGTCTTTCGATGCAGAATGACTTACTTTTTCGCAGAGGAATGACTGTTTTTGACGTGGAAGACATGTTAAATTTCTAACGAAAAGCGTGACAATGATATTTTTTTCTCATAGGTCTATGTTTTTATTTGTTAGCGAAAATTATTCAATATTTGACGTGTCACTGACTCTATAGTTTAATGGTTGTTTTATTAATGGTAATATGGGTTGGGCCTAGAAAAGAAGGATGGGCTGAGAACAAAGAATTGGGCCTAAAGCCCAATTCTCAAGGCCCAATTTCTCATTACAAACTCTGAAGCGAATGCGCGAATCGTTTATGACTTTCAAGACGCGGGCTGTTCATCTCTCTGTATATCGTGTCTTCGGAAACCCAAATCTCTCTCTCTCTCTCTCTCTCTCTCTCTCAATGGGGGCTGGCCGTGAATTCTCAATCTCTCTGGATGGAGTGAGGGACAAAAACTTGATGCAGCTGAAGAAGCTCAATACTGCCCTCTTCCCTATCCGCTATAACGATAAGTACTACGCCGACGCTCTCGCCTCTGCCCAATTCACCAAGCTAGGTTCGTCCCTCATGCTTCTCTTCTGTAATCTCTGTGCTGCTTGTTTATTTCTGTTGGACTCGACTAAACTACTCACCCTTGGGGCGGTGCCTTGCCCGTCGAGATACCAATATATGAATAAAATTTCTCAGCTTCTTTTTCTGCTTAGTCTTTGGTGGATTTAGTTTTTCATCTGATGCTGTTATTCTTTTATGTTATTGCTTCCCAATGACAAAGAGTTATGTTTTCTACTAATTTGTAACGCCATGTCTTTGTGTCGTTCATACTGGGTATTGATGATTACAAAATCTAATTAATGATAATCTACTCAAATGCATATGTTCCCATCTCAACACATCGAACATTATATGTTTGTTTGGATCATTGTTCCATCCCCTTTTATGTCCTGAGATTTTCATGGCTGATAATTTCTCCATTTTTGTTCTGGTTGTGAATTGTTGATGATAATTGTGCAAAGTTAAACAGCACGACTTGAAACTGATTAATTTTGGTACTTTTTGCAGTCTACCAATTAATTTTTTATGTTGTTCTAGGCCTTCCTTATCGTACATTTTATTTTTGAAAGTACAGCATTTATTCTTACCGTACTCTCTTGTTTTTGCAGCATATTTCAGTGATATTTGTGTTGGTTCTATAGCATGCCGTCTTGAGAAGAAGGAAAATGGATTAGTCCGTGTTTACATCATGACATTGGGCGTTTTAGCACCCTATCGTGGTCGAGGAATTGGTGAGAGATGGTCTTCCATAAATTTTGGTTATAATTAGTTTTACGTAAAATGGAAATTCGATATTAAATTCAATGGTAAAGAGCAAGTCCTTGGATTTTTTTTTAGGCAAATTAGTCCACAAGCTTAGTGTAAATGCAATCACGTTTCTGTTTTCACATGATGTCTTCTATCTTTTTGTTAGTCGATTTCTGGAGAGTAGAAGTTGCGATTTGGCAAGTAGGTGATTTTCATAAGAGATTTTCTTCCTTGGGAGCTTAGTATCATCGTGAAAATCTCATTGCTAAAATGACAATTTTTTCTTTTTGGAAACTGCCCAGTAGAAAAGATATAACACGTCATGTGAAAACAACGTCACTGCATTGAAACATTCGTAAGGACATGAACTTAACTGCTAATTTCCCGACCCTAAGTTCAAGAACTTAGTTGTTTAAAAAAAGTTCAAGAATTTATTTGTTCTTTATCTTTAAGTTTGAGAACTAATATGCAGTTTGTCCTTAGTTTTATTAATATCGCGATGAATAATTGCCTCTATTTAGAATAAATATGCAACTTTATGACCGGAATTTGTTGTTATTTACCAAGGAAATTTACTCCCACTTTTAGTTTGATAGTTATTTTAACATGGAGCTCACTTCATTAAATTCTATGTTTGATATGTTGTATTTAAACCGACCAACTGTTTCTAGTGAAAGATGACTTTGAAGGATCTATTTCTCTGATGTGTTGTGATATTGATCAATGTGCAGGTACCAAGCTTTTGAACCATGTTCTTGATCTCTCCTCCAAGCAAAACATGTCTGAAGTTTATTTGCACGTGCAAACTAACAACGAAGAAGCAATCAACTTTTATAAGAAGTTTGGGTTCGAAATCACTGACACCATTCAGAGTTATTACACCAATATTACCCCACCAGACTGCTATGTACTGACCAAGTACATCGCTCAAACTCAGACGAAGAACTCGGATTCCTAAGTTTAGCGGTCCCAGGCGAATCCTTTGGATGCTTATTGGCGTTGCGTCGTCGTCGATCATTATAATCTCGACATTGGATATTTCAGGTTCTTTAAACCATTATAAAATTACATGAAGATTGTGAGTTATTCTTCTCTGGGAAGTTAGGTACTTGTATGTTTCAGGATTTTTGTCTTGATCTGCTGGATTTGTCTCTCAATATAAAGTCAATGCAGTTTGCTGAATTCATTGATTACTTGTAACTTGTAAGTCAGGAGACAGAAAGCTTATAATTAATCATTTTTTGTGAGCAAATAGATGAATGAGCTGACAAATTTAAGTAGATTCAGGCAGAACAAAGTTAGGATGATTCAACTCAATCATTGATGATCCCAATTGATCGCTCACTAATTGGTTTTGCTCCATGTCGTTTGGATTTGAATGAAGAATTGGCCATTTGGAAAACTCTGTTGTGGGCGGGGTACTGGTTTAGTCACCTACTTATCAAACATTCGATTCATCCCATGAGGATTAAAGATTGTTGACCTGAATGATAAGTCAATCACTAAATAATTTGTGCTAATAAATAAAATACTCATTTATGAAAAATAAACTACGTAAATATTGTCATTAATTTATTGAAATAAATGTTAGCCTGTTTGAAATCGATTTTGGTATCAAAATGGAAGATTTTTAGTTAACTGTTTGTTGGAAAATCAATGTACTACAAGCTATACATGTTTTTGTTCCACTTAGGAAACTCGTCGGAAAATCGATTTTAGAAACATTAACCTAGTCGAAATCAATTTTTGTATCATAATGGAAAATTTTCATTTAACTGTTTGGTGAAAAATCAATGTTCTCTAAGCTAGACATGTTTATGATCCACTAATTAAACTTGCTGAAAAATTTATTGTTTGTTACATTAAAGAACGATAAATAATTCAGCAAATGGAGCAGAATGTTTTTTGTAACAGGCTTCTGATGCAGAAAATGAGTCATTCTACTATTGAAAGTGAGTCGTTGTGCAGCAGAAAGAAAAAGGTTCCATCATAAAACGAATATTTTCTACAACGGAAAACTAGCATGCTGTTGCAGAAAATTAGTATTTGATCTCTTTAATGTGGAAATAAATTAAAATTTTTAACTAAAAATATAATAGCTATTGTTTATTTGTTGGGAGAGGGACGTTTTGTGTGTTCCTTAATTTGGTTCTTCAAAGGGGCTATATTTGGGTTAGCAATTTCTCAGAAAATTATAAATTGAAGGGTAAATAACACTGTAGACCCTATAGTTTGCGATCAACTACAAGTCAAACTCTGGAGATTATTTTTTAATAACTGAAACCCTGAACTATGAGAAAATGTCACCGGCGACCTCGCAATCACGATTTTCGTCCAGAGCCGTCGAGGTTAACGCCCCGTTTGTACCCTGTCTAGCGGCATCGAACGGAGTAGAAGGGCGATGGCAGAGCCGACGGTCGAATCGTCCAGAGCCGACCGAAGTACGACATTCGCTGGCCGTTGGATCGACGAGGAACGTCCCTCGTCTGGATCGACGACCAGGATTGAATCTGGCGTCCCTGCCAGATGCGATGACGGACAAATATCCTTGGCCGTTGGATCGAGCGAGGGACGTGCCTCGGATCGACGGCCAGGATTTAATCCGCCTGGCGAAGACGGACGTCTATCCTTGTCCGTTGGATCCTCGCCTGGATCGAACGGTTAGTAGTGACTCCAAATTAATTGGGTCACGTGCGGGTCACATGCGATCCTAAATCGCCAGAATTCCCCATTATGACGGACGTCCGTGGGAATACCACGGACTTCCGTCTTTAAATAACACGTCATCAGCATCTGGACGGCGTTCGTCGGACCATGACGGACGTCCGTCACTCTCGGATTTTATACTAAAACCCTAACAGAGTCGAGCACAAAAAGTCCGACCATTGCCATAGATATTCGAGAGAGAGAACTTGTTTCCCCTGACCAACTCCCTCAACGTAAGCGAACGAACAAGAGTGTTGCACATCACATGGAGTCGTCAAGGTGTGCTTCTTCATCATACATGGTTGAAGAATCCATTGACTGTGGAATGGAGGTGGATCCTAATTCTAATCCTATTTCGGCAGTAGAGACCAATGAGAATCGGTGGTTCTACCATGAACTTAAAATCCGAGACTTTTTGTGCTCGACTCTGTTAGAGTTTTAGTATAAAATCCGAGAGTGACGGACGTCCGTCATGGTCCGACGGACGCCGTCCAGATGCTGATGACATGTTATTTAAAGACGGACGTCCGTGGTATTCCCACGGACGTCCGTCATAATGGGGAATTCTGGCGATTTAGGATCGCATGTAATCCGCACGTGACCCAATTAATTTGGAGTCACTACTGACCGTTCGATCCAGGCGAGGATCCAACGGATAAGGATCGACGTCCGTCTTCGCCAGGCGGATTAAATCCTGGCCGTCGATCCGAGGCACGTCCCTCGCTCGATCCAACGGCCAAGGATCTTTGTCCGTCATCGCATTTGGCAGGGACGCCAGATTCAATCCTGGCCTTCGATCCAGACGAGGGACGCTCCTCGTAGATCCAACGGCCAGCGAATGTCGTACTTCGGTCGGCTCTGGACCATTCGACCGTCGGCTCTGCCATCGCCCTTCGACTCCGTTCGATGCCGCTAGACAGGGTACAAACGGGGCGTTAACCTCGACGGCTCTGGACGGAAATCGTGACTGCGAGATCGCCGGCGACATTTTTTCATAGTTCAGAGTTTTAGTTGTTAAAAAATAATCTCCAGGGTTTGACTTGTTGTTGATCGCAAACTATAGGGTCTACAGTGTTATTTACCCTAAATTTAATTACACAGCAAACACTCTGCATTACTCGTTGAAGTGTGTAGGGAGTAGGGACCCGCCTGTTTCTTTTTTTTGAAGGCTGTTCTTGTTTTTTACAGTTTACACACAAGTAGACACATGGGTTTCGATCTGCATTGGATAAACACTGGAACCGCATGCCAATGCAGAGCAAGACTGTGTTGTAATTAAAACCATTTCAAAATTATGACCCCTCTTCGCTCCTCCCGTGGCCTTTTTGGCTCTCTCAGGCCAGGCGAGCAACGTGGTGCTGGTGATTTCTGATGAGATTCTTTGTCCTTTTGAGAAAAAGGTTAGTTTTTCTCTTCTGGGTTTCCCTCTCGCTTCCGTTTTCTCTTCTGGGTCTCTCTTAATGGCGCAAAATGCTCCCACTTTCCTCTGGTTCTATCGCTTTTCCCTTTTTCCTTTTTCCTTTTTCCTCATCTGACATTGATTAGACCTCGTCCTAAAATGGCAAAGCTGCGAGCCTTTTTCTGATGTTGCTTTTAGAAAGGTGTTCTGTTTCCTGCGTTTTTTCAAAATGAGTCATTTTTATGCAGGGATGGTTATGCTCCTGGAGCTTCATCTTCTGATTCTGTTATGTTGACGAAGTTCTCAAATTTACCTTTCGTCCTGGCCAAGAATCTCTTGCAGGTTTTCATCATTTCTGAGTCTTCTCACCTACCCTGATCACAGTTTTTCATGCCAGTGAAAGGGTTTGCTATTCGGGCATCTCTTTTCTAACTCTCTCTGTGGAATCTCCATAGTCTCTTCTACATTTTCAGAATGACAGAGTCGACTTCCAGCCCGCTTTTGGCCGCATCTTCATCACGAAAGCTTCCCGATTTCAAGCAATCTGTGAAGTTAAAATACGTTAAACTCGGCTATCATTACTTAGTTACCCATGGAATGTACCTTTTCCTGTCGCCTCTGGCTGTTCTTGTTGCTGCACAGCTATCAACGTTCTCCCTGAGAGATCTCCATTCTCTTTGGGATCATCTGCAGTTTAATCTCATCTCTGTCATCCTCTCCTCCACTCTCCTTGTCTTCTTATTGACCCTTTATTTCGTCACTCGTTCTCGCCCTGTATATCTTGTTGATTTCTCGTGCTATAAACCAGAGGATGAAAGGAAATGCACTAGACAGATGTTCATGGATCGGTCTGTATCGACCGGCACATTCACTGCCGAAAACCTCTCTTTCCAAAGGAAAATCCTTGAACGATCTGGTCTTGGAGAGTCGACTTACCTCCCGGAGGCTGTTCTGAGAGTTCCCCCTAATCCTTCAATGGCGGAGGCAAGGAAGGAAGCTGAGTTAGTGATGTTTGGCGCTCTGGATCAACTCTTTGAGAAAACTTCTCTGAATCCAAAGGGCATTGGGATTTTGATCGTGAATTGTAGCTTGTTTAATCCGACTCCTTCGCTGTCTGCCATGGTTATTAACCACTACAAGCTTCGTGGGAATATAATTAGTTATAATCTAGGTGGAATGGGTTGTAGTGCTGGTTTGATCTCGATTGGTCTTGCCAAAGATCTTCTTCAAGTCCATCCAAATTCCTATGCATTGGTTATCAGCATGGAAAATATCACGTTGAATTGGTATTTTGGGAATGATAGATCAATGCTTGTGTCAAATTGTTTGTTCAGAATGGGAGGTGCTGCAATTTTGCTCTCGAACCGAAGATCTGATCATTATCGAGCAAAATATAGTCTAGTTCACACAGTACGAACCCATAAAGGGGCTAATGACAAGTGCTTCTCTTGTGTTACTCAACAGGAGGATTCGATTGGGAAAATCGGAGTTTCTTTATCGAAAGATTTAATGGCTGTGGCTGGCGAGGCTTTGAAGATCAATATTACGACATTGGGACCTCTTGTGTTGCCAATGTCTGAACAGCTTCTCTTCTTTGCCACATTAGTTGGAAGAAAGCTTTTGAAGATGAAAGTAAAGCCTTACATTCCTGATTTTAAAATGGCTTTTGAGCATTTCTGCATTCATGCAGGGGGGAGAGGCGTTCTTGATGAATTGGAGAAGAACCTGCAACTTTCAGATTGGCACATGGAGCCTTCAAGGATGACGCTGTTTCGGTTTGGTAATACTTCGAGTAGTTCCCTTTGGTATGAATTGGCTTATACAGAGGCCAAGGGGAGGATGAAGAAAGGAGATAGAACATGGCAGATTGCTTTTGGTTCTGGATTCAAATGTAACAGCGCTGTGTGGAAGGCTCTGCGGAACGTTAATCCCGAAAGAGAGAAGAACCCGTGGATGGACGAGATCGACCAGTTTCCCATCAATGTTCCTAAAATCTCAGCCCTATAGTTTCACCATTTAGGATTGTCATCACCTTAATCAGTAGTTTTCTTCTTACCTCCATTTTTATTTCTTCTTTCAAATGTGTTTAATGGGTGGATGAATGTGTTGACACTGATGTTCCTGGAGACTTCTCTTTTTTTGCTTTATACTTCCATTGCTGTCTGCCTTGAAACTCCTAGACCATGAAGCCATAAGAATTACAACTTTCTTTCTGATCTGTACTGAAAGTTAGTGCATTATCTGCTTCAATTCTTCCATCCATTCTTGTAAAATTACTCTTGGTAGGATTGAAGGTTCAGTCTTCCATATAGGTGACTGGGCGGATCCCCACTTGGGTAGCAGCAGATCCACGCTGAATGTAGAAGCCGTTCCATGGAGTTAACATGCATTGGTTAGAGTAAAATTATGTCAGAAAGATCGGATTTTTGGTGAATGAAACGAGAGCCATTGTCTGCTTCGATGCTGAAAATTTTCGTATCGCTCTAATTCTGCCAGAACACTAGAATGAATTTTTTGAGGCACAGATATTGCCTCTCAATAAATTTGCTTAGTAACTTTAACTCGTGGAGGTTGGAGGGAGGGAAGACGAGCTGTAATTCCTTACAACCAACCTGATGAACTCATTCAGTTAATCCACAAATCGTTAAAAGTTTACATAAATTTTTATCTCAAACTCATTCGAATACTTGTACAGAAATCTAAGATTCTTTGTTCTTTTCTCATGATCCTTCCTCGGGTATCGGGTAAAGAAGATTGAGGATAGATGGTAAACGGGTAATTTTTGTTGAATTACAAATATGAAATTTTCTGGGATTGTGTATATATCTATCAATAAAATCTTAAGTACTGAATGACCCTTTTTTTTTAATTCAATGCTATCAAAATCTTGTACATAAATTGTTGCAACTCTCTTCAAGATCATGGAAGCCACTGATGTGATACCTCCGGGTCGGAGAGATATGCTTCGTTTGTCTTCTTTTGGATGACGCCACTCGCCGCCATCATCGATGTCCGCTTTTATCTGTTTCTGGGTTTCCGTCTGTTTCCCCAGCTGCTTTCCTTTTCTTCAACCTGTTTCTCTCTGTTACGCTTCGATTTCAAATTCGTACAGTTTCACCTCTGGCAGTACTTGATGTTACTCTTCATTCTAATGAAATTTCTTGCTGGTTTCTCCTTCTATTTTTGGTTTCTTCACTGATTTCTCATACTATTCAGTTTTGAAATCGATAAGCTTTGAACTGTAGGGCTTGGATTTGTTTCTGTTTTCATTTCGTCCATGGGTGCTGCATATGTGGGATACCCATTTGGAATTACAGTCCATTCTCATGAAAGAGTGGAGTTTTCAAGCTATCCTCTCCCTTCCGACCCTGGGTTTACCAAAACTAGATGGTGTATTGGAACTCCATCCCTCAGTCGAACGCAGGTAGTAGTAACCGAGTTTCTACTTTTCCCTGCAGATGCTCTTTCAGCTTCTGTTTGGCTACCCAGAAAATTGCTGATCTCTCTTCTCTGTTACCTAGTTCTTATCTCTGAATTTCCATTCTCAATTCGTCATAATTCTGATCATTTTGCTGTTGATTTGATTCAGATGTTCGGAAAAAAGATATGCTCTTTACCTGCTCCTGATGGTTTCATCTGGGAGGACGTTTCGACGCCCCTACTTGATGTTATAGATAATCCAATCCACTTGAAGAACTTGTCTCGTCAGGTTTTTCTTGATGACATTTTTGGCTTTCTAAGTATTGGGTTTCACATGCTCTGAGATTATGCTTCTGGTTTACACTCACTGCAGATTTGTCTGCGCAGGATCTTAAACGATTAGCCGATGAAATCCGTTTGGAGTTGTCGTCTTTGCTTGGGAAGGAACGAAAATCGGCCAAAGTCAGTTTGGCTGTGGTGGATCTTACAGTTGCAATACACCATGTTTTCCATGCTCCAATGGACAAAATATTGTGGGATGTGGGAGAACAGGTAAAGTAATTCTCAATTTCTCAATAACTCAATGTTAGAGTTTGTATGATCTGAATTCCAATTGGATCGACCGAGCCCATACGGGTTTTTGACCGCAGATTTCCTGCCTCTGCGCGTGATTTGATTTTTCCTCGAAAGGGTTTTCCACGTTAAATCTGCAAGTCCCACTTTCTTATTTCTAACACTAACTATAGTTCTTCGTCTCCGAGAAATATGCATAGAACATAGAAACAACGGGACGAGTCCTGGGTGTTGGAACTTGTCGTTTACGAGGGAAGATTTGTCGAATTTTTGATGTTATTCACTCAATTGGCAGGCTTATGCACACAAAATTCTTACTGGAAGGAGGCCTTTGATGCACACAATGCGGCAAAGGAACGGCCTTTCAGGCTCCACATCTCGATCAGAAAGTGAATACGATCCATTTGGTTCGGGGCATGGCTGCAACAGTGTTTCTGCAGGACTTGGTAGTATTAACTTTGATGCATAAAACACAATTACAGTCATGAACTTCAAAATCAAGCTTGGGAAATGAACTATTACTGTAATTTGTAGGCATGGCAGTTGCACGAGATATTAAAGGAAAGCGGGAATGCATAGTTTCGGTGATCAGCAACGGGACAACAATGGCCGGACAGGTGTATGAGGCAATGAGTAATGCAGGCTATTTAGACTCGAATATGATTGTGATTTTGAACGATAGTCGCCACTCCTTGCACCCAAAGATAGAGGAGGGCAGTAAGACATCCATAAATGCTCTATCTAGCACCCTCAGTAGACTTCAGTCCAGCAAATCTTTTCGAAGGCTTCGAGAAGTTGCCAAGGTACTTGTCTTTTTCTTGGTATTTTAAAGTTCTACATCGATCTTTAATGAAACGGGTGTTTTTGTTCCTTTCGATTCGTGTCAAGGGCGTTACAAAAAGCATTGGGAGTGGTCTGCATGAATTGGCAGCAAAAGTTGACGAATATGCACGAGGAATGATTGGTCCGATGGGGGCAACCCTTTTCGAGGAGCTCGGGATGTATTATATTGGCCCCGTCGATGGCCACAACATTGACGACCTTATTACTGTTCTACAACAAGTGGCATCTATTGATTCAAGTGGGCCTGTTCTAGTTCATGTGATAACTGAAGAAAAGCATGCAGAAGAAAGCAATGAGCAGAGCAAGACAGTGGATTTGCAGGTTGAAGGTGTGTTTGCCTATAAATTACAGAATTGTGTTGTTCTTAAGCTTGTACCGAATGGATCGAATTCAAAGAAAAATTGTCAAAGATCAGTTCTTGTGTTTTGCAATTGGCAGAATCTATTAATTTTGGATCATTGTCGTGTGGAATTAAGCCGCGAACGTATAGTGATTGGTTTGTCGAGGCTCTGGTTATGGAGTCGGAAAGGAACAAAGATATTGTAGCAGTTCATGCAGGGATGCAAATGGAATCATCTCTTCGCCTGTTTCGGGAAAAATTTCCGGACAAGTTCTTCGATGTGGGAATGGCCGAGCAACATGCTGTTACGTTTTCGGCTGGTCTGTCGTGCGGTGGTTTGAAGCCATTTTGCATTATCTCCTCTACGTTCTTGCAGAGAGCTTATGACCAGGTTCTCTCTCCTCCCTCTGTCTCTCTCTAAACATTCGAAGAAGAGAATGATGATCTTTGTTTCTGATGTGTTTTAGGTGATCCATGACGTTGATAGGCAGAGGATTCCTGTTCGGTTTGTGATTACAAGTGCAGGACTGGTTGGATCGGACGGTCCGGAACAATGTGGAGCGTTTGATGTTACGTTCATGTCGTGCTTGCCAAACATGATTGTCATGGCACCGTCCGATGAGCACGAGCTTGTCGACATGGTGGCAACAGCAGCTCAGATTGATGATCAACCAGTATGTTGCAGATATCCCAGAGGCGCCATTGTCAGACCAGACAAACCTTTGCATAAAGGGATTCCGATTGAGGTAAATCACTATCCAAAGAATCCCTGTAAATCTTCATATATTCAAACAGTTTAGAGAGGGTGATTCACAGGTCGGAAGAGGGAGAATTCTCGCCGAGGGAAATGACATCGCTCTGCTTGGATACGGATCGATGGTTCAAAGCTGTCTTAAAGCTCGGCTTCTTCTTTCAAAGCTCGGGATAGAAGTGACAGTTGCGGATGCACGCTTCTGTAAGCCTTTGGACATGAAGCTTCTCCGACAACTCTGTAAACACCATGAATTTCTAGTCACCGTGGAGGAAGGATCGGTGGGCGGATTTGGGTCCCATGTGGCGCAGCTCATGGCGCTCGATGGACTGCTCGACGGTCGAACTAAGGTAATATTTTCTTCGCACTTGACACATTTTTGTGATCATGAGATGATTTTCCTTCATATTTCTGTGCAGTGGCGGCCGATTGTTTTGCCGGATAATTACATCGAGCACGCATCTCCTACCGAACAGCTTGCTCTTGCCGGACTCACCGGAAATCACGTTGCTGCGACGGCGTTGAGTCTGCTTGGTCGTCCTCGTGAAGCCTTGCTCATGATGTGTTAAAGTTTTGAACAAAAACTTTGAAAATAGAAAAATCGAAAACTTATTTTACGCATAATATTAATTAATGACCAATTAAGTAGTCAATAGGTGAAATTAATTATCAGGTTAATTAATTTTGAAAATAATTACTTAGTTAATTAATAATTTTAGTGGAAACTAAATTTGATAATTAATTTAAACTTATAATTAATTATACTGTAATTAATTTGTTAATTAGTTACCAAATTAGACTAGTATTTCAAAAATTAATTAACAATTTAATTTATATTATGTGTGAAATATATTTTCACTATGGAAAATAATCTTTGTGCGAATTTCTTGTTATTCTTTAATTTAGCAAACAATAAATATTTTTGCCAAAATTTTCTAAAAAATTAGAAACATATTTAGCTTGAAATACATTGATTTTTTAACAAAACAGTTAACTGGAAATCTTCTGTTTTTATACAAAAATCGATTTCAAATAGGTTAACATTTTAAAAATCTGTTTTTCGGCTAATTTTCTTAGTAAATCAGAAACATGTTTAGTTTGGAGTACATTGATTTTTCACCGGACAGTTAATCAGAAAAATTCCATTTTGATATGAAAATCAATTTCGAACTGAAAATCTTATACTTTGAAAAAGTCTTATCGTTTTTTAACGTTTATTTCAACAAGTTAACGATGATGTTTGATGCGTTTATTTCTTATAGTTGAGTATTTTATTTGTTAGCGAAAATTATTTAGTGGTTGACTCGTCATTGATTCCATAGTTTAGTAGTTATTTTGTTAATTTTTTTTTTTTTATATTAGGAATAGTAGACTTTGTGTAGCATTCTAAAATTACCAAAAGGAATATAAATTGGTTTGGTTCGGTTCGGTTCGGTTTGGATCTAATTTCTTGGGACTGTGAACCGCCCCTTGCTAGATAAGGTGGTCCTCATTCTAGGGGATTATAACTAACGAATACCGAATATTATCTCATGACCGACACATAGTCCAGCGACGATCAACAACACAGTATTCCATTACGCACCCGAATCCGTCGACCTATCTACCAATGGCTCGTTGCCAACTCAGCAAGTTTTTTTCTATTTTTGGGACCCACTCTTGAACACCTTATTTGGGCCCCACAAAACCCGAGCCGTTGCCTCTCTCGACTCCGTCGTTGCCCTCTCTCACTTGCGGAGAGGGTTGGAGAGAGAGAGAGCGAGAGAGAGAGAGAGAGAGGCTGGATTTGAACAGAGAAAACAAAGAAAGACAGAGAGGCAAATCCTTGAACTCCAAAAGCTGTCTGAAATCTCAGGCGACTTTCCCGGCGAGGATTTTCTTCTCTGCCGCCGGGATATTCCCGTGCATTCTGCTTCTTCTTTTCTAATTTCATCGTCGGCAATATTAGACAGCCTTCTCGGTGGGTCCTTTTTCCTACGTTTGGTTTTTAGCTCATATAGTTCGACGTCCATTCTGGGTTTTGATTGCATGATACATTCCGAATATTTTTGCATGAATGCGACGTTAACTTAAATCAACGTGCATGGTTGTTAATTTGTTGAACAGCTCCTGTATTTTGTCGAAAAACCATTCCTTATTCTGTTTGGTTGCCCGGAAAAAAAATTTTCCCCAACCATTTGCTACGAATAGGCTCGTTCTCTCGGGGAGAATTTGCTGAAATGTTTTTTTGGAGAAACATGAACAGCTTTATTGGGTAGTAAAAAGCCTCTCAAAAAGATCTCATCGACCGTAAACCTTGGTATCCTCAAAATCATTTCATGGTCAAAATCTTTGTTTTTGTTTTTGGGGTTTCCGTCTAAACGGTGTATTTGATTGATAAAAGTTCGTCATTCGGCGAAGGGTTCCTATTAATTTTGAGGGATTTCTACGTCAGACTAATTCTCTGGCTATTCTGTGTAATGGGGTCTATCAACCTCAATTTTTCTTGCATTTTCTATTAAATGCGAAAGTTGTGTTACTGCCTCTGTTTTCTTTTGTCTCTATCTGCCATCACGCATTTTATATGTGGTATATTCGCGTTGTTCTTTTTCTTGTTTGGTTGGACAATTTTCTTTCCCATGGTTAAAAATATCAAAAGTTGTGTTTCGCCTGCACCTTCGAGGAAATTTATTAGCCAAACACAAGTTTTGGAATTATAGCTTTGTTTTCTTTGACGGTTGTTTCATGAACAACTCACGCGGCATTGTACCTAGCATGTGGTTTTGGTTTATGTATTGTCTTCATTCATGGCCATTTCTGATGAGAGTTTTGTGGTAGGTTCTGAGATTGGTAAATATCAAGAACTTGCATGCATGGAGCTTCTTCTTCGTTTGGAAGTTTGAAGAGAGTAAGAATTTGATCAAAACTAGTTCCTTTGCTCCTGCAAAGGGAAGCATGGGGTCCCCATTCAAGGGAATAGCCAAGGATTTCAGAGGAAGGGCTGCATGCTATAAGCAAGATTGGATTTGTGCTCTGTGTTCAGGAGTCAGGTACTTTATATCTCGTTTTTTCCTTTCAAGTCTTCCTCTATCGTCTCATAAATCTCTGCATGTTTCGCTGCCAGGATTTTGGCTCCAACTATGTATATCTTTTTTGCTTCTGCTCTTCCTGTTATTGCATTTGGCGAGCAACTAAGCAGAGAAACTGGTCCATCTCTGCCCCCCCTCCCTCTCTCTCTCTCTCTCTCTCTATCCACAGGAATCTCTAATTTTTGACTTTATTATTTTGTTTCATCGTTGCCTACAAAATTTAGATGGAAGATTAAGCACGGTGGAGACATTAGCCTCAACAGCTCTTTGTGGACTAATCCATTCGATATTTGGGGGGCAGCCATTGTTGATTTTAGGAGTTGCAGAGCCCACAGTTATAATGTACACTTATTTGTACAATTTCACCAAAGGAAGGCCTCAACTAGGGAGCGAGCTTTATGTAGCTTGGGCTGGGTGGTAATGACAATACTAGTTCTCTGTAAATGTTATTGTGTTCTGTATTTGAAAAACTCACTTTTATGTCACAGGGTATGTGTATGGACAGCATTTCTGCTAATGCTTCTAGCTGTCTTCAATGCCTGCACCATCATCACCAAATTTACAAGAATTGCAGGAGAGCTATTTGGCATGCTAATTGCTGTCCTTTTTCTTCAAGAGGCTGTGAAGGTACTTCTTTATATTGCAGAAACACAGAACAAAGGATTAGAATTTAAGTAACAGATTGCTGCATATTTGATTCTCAGGGATTGATCGGCGAATTCACGATTCCGAAAGCCGAGAATCCAGCTCTAGAGAAATACCAATTCCAGTGGCTATATACAAATGGATTGCTTGCAGTCATCTTTTCTTTTGGTTTACTCTTCACTGCCCTTAAAAGCAGAAGAGCAAGGTCATGGAGATATGGCACTGGTGAGTATCGGAGGCATTTGGTGTGGTAGTCTTTCTTTTCTAGAGACCACTCGAAATAATTTTGCCTGCCGATTTTTGAAGGGTGGTTTCGAGGTTTCATTTCCGACTATGGGGTCCCTCTGATGGTGTTGTTCTGGACAGCATTGTCTTACGGAGTGCCAAAAAAAATTCCGGAAGGAGTTCCGAGGAGGCTTCATGGCCCTCTTCATTGGGAGTCTACTTCATTGTATCAATGGACAGTGGTGAAGGTTAGGAAGATGATATCCATGCATACATAGTACACTTCTTTTAACACACACTGTACAGAATTTTAAGGGTTGTCTGCTCAAAACTGTAGGATATGGGGAAGGTTCCTCCGATGTACATAATGGCTGCCTTTATACCAGCCTTGATGATAGCCGGTCTGTATTTTTTTGACCATAGCGTAGCTTCTCAAATGGCACAGCAGAAGGAGTTCAACCTCCAAAAGCCATCTGCATACCATTATGATATCCTCTTACTTGGAATCATGGTGTTTACATAATTCTTCACCTTCTCGTTTTCTTATTTACTTCCTTGCCTTACGGGCTGTTTTCCTTCGTTGTTACAGACCTTGATTTGTGGGTTGCTCGGGCTTCCGCCTTCCAATGGCGTTCTACCTCAATCTCCAATGCACACCAAGAGTCTTGCTGTTCTAAAGCGTCAGGTAAGCCCAGGTAGTATTCAGTCAAACGCGTTGTGGTAAAGTCGCGTCAGTTTTAAGTTAATGCGAGCATGGGCATGACTTACAGTTGATTCGAAGGAAAATGGTGAAGAGCGCCAAAGAATGTATCAGACAGAAGGCAAGCAGCTCTGAAATCTATGGAAAGATGCAAGCTGTGTTCATCGAAATGGACGCATCTCCGACCGTAAGTAATCTCCATCCTCTCGTTTCGACCATTCTTAGAAAAGAAGGAGCCTTTTACCGACGTATTATTGTCTGCCAGCCCAAAGAGCTGGAGGTCTTGAAGGAAGCTGTAATGAAAGACGATGGGGGTGACGAGAAACGAAAATTCGATCCAGAAAAACACATCGACGCCTATCTGCCTGTTCGAGTGAACGAGCAGAGGATGAGTAACGCGTTGCAGTCCCTCCTTGTCGGATTGTCGATGTGTGGAACCTCTTTGATCAGAATGATACCCACTTCAGTCCTGTGGGGATATTTCGCCTACATGGCCATCGACAGCCTCCCCGGAAATCAATTCTGGGACAGAATTCTGCTGCTCTTCATCACTCCCGGACGCCGGTTCAAGTAAGTCTTTTTTTTACAAGGTTTTGCGTTGAACTTAACTCATTTTATGGATTTTATGTGGTTCAGGGTGCTGGAGGGCTCTCACGCGTCGTTCATCGAATTGGTTCCGTTCAAATACATTGCCATTTTTACGCTCTTTCAATTCATATATTTGTTGATCTGTTTTGGGGTGACATGGATTCCGATAGCCGGCATATTATTCCCCATGCCATTTTTTCTTCTGGTAAGTCTTAGGCAACATGTTCTTCCCAAGCTGTTCCCGTCCAATTATCTTCAAGAACTCGATGCCTCTGAGTACGAGGAAATCGCCGGCGCTCCCCATCGCTCCCTAAATCTCTCTGTCTCGGTGAGTTTCATTGTCATTTATCGGCTGTTATTTCTTGCTTCTCTTGAAGATTAATGTGGAGTCATCATGGGTTTTGGGGGCAGGAAAAGGAACCACCCGATGATGATTCCAGTGCCGACGAGAGCTCGGAAGATTTCTACGATGCAGAAATTTTGGACGAGATGACGACGCATAGAGGGGAGTTGAAGCTTCGGACTTTAAGCTTCAATGAGGAAAGGTTTTTCCAGGTAGGAGAGATTAAGACAGACCTCCGCTCAACACAAATTTACAACTCAAACATTAAAACACTAATCCCATCGGAAATGACACTATTTGCAGGTTTATCCTGGAGATTCCGACGAAATTATCCGAGGCCATTAACGCCGGCAACTGCAAGGATATACTAGAACAAGCTCCGTAGAAGAATATCGACGTGTGATCGCCATCTCCGCGAAGCGTATTTCGACAAAAAAAAAAAACAAAAACGCTTTTACGACAATTATTTGGACAAATCATGGGAAACGGAGAAGGAGAAAAGACAAAAAAGAGAAAGAATTCCGTAGCCAAACAGGTTTTGCTGCCATTGTAGTAGGATAAAAGGTTGAGAGGGAGGAGGAGGAGGAGGAGAGAGCAGGTTTCATCAGAGAAAGTCGCAGGAGGGAGGGATGGAGAAGACATTGATACCACTGTACCTCCCTACAACTCTAATTTGACCAAGGATGTGACGTAATCTCTCCTGTCTGTCTGTTTTTACTCTTGAATCAAACATATATTATTATTAGAACAATTTTCCTTCTTTATATATCCATATACTATATAAGTAAATATTCCATTGTATTATTTAGAATATGACTTACCATCGAATGGACGTTTTCACTGCAAAAAATACATTTTTCGTACCAAATACTTATATTTTACTGTGAAAAGTAAGTCTTATTCTTTCTGTAATAAAAATGTGTCTTTTGCTAAGTTGTTTATTACAACTATTTCATATACGGGTATGTCGTGGAAAGATGATCTATCCTTTGCAGAAAGCTTTTTTCTTTTCCATGTTCAATATCTGCACAATCTAAGATATTGTTTCGTTGTCGAAGTGCAGTTTTTTTCATTTTCAGAAAGACATGTGGTCGTAGAAGTATTAGTATTCGCAAAAGCTTTGATATCCGTCATCTAACGGATCTCCTAATAATGAGAATGTCTGTTGATAATCTCTTGAACTTTGAGGGTTTATAAATAACAAAAAAAAAAAAGTGAGTTAAAAATGGTTCATAGTTTAAGGTTAATATTGTTACATTTGTTTTCTTTGCATGAACATCTCGTTAAAGTTGGATATTGGTGCGACGTCGTATTAGAGATTCTAGTTAAAAGAGTGTGATTAATAGTCGAAAGGGCGGAGGTTGGCAGCAGTCGAAACATTTTTGGTTGGATTGCGGGAGAAGGGGAAGCTGTGGGACTCGTTCCGACTCCTCCGAGATGTCGTCGCTTTTGCAGTCATTCATCGACCCCAAGAAGAACTGGTTGGCTGCTCTTCACATGAAAACTCTATCCAGACGCCTCCGCCACTACGGTTTCTTTTCCGCAACCCTAGCTTGTTTTTCTCCTTCCGTTATTGTTTCATGATTCCATCTCAAAATTGCTCGCAGGACTTCGGTACGACGATCTGTACGATGCCGCTTATGATCTGGATGTGAAGGAGGCACTCGATCGCCTTCCCAGAGAGATTGTGGATGCTCGTAATCAGCGAATCAAGCGAGCCATGGACCTCTCCATGAAGCACGAGTATCTTCCTGAAAAGCTTCAGGTTTTCCCTATTTTATTTATTTATGTATTTTTTCTCTTTGGATCTTGCTATAAACTCACTCGCATCCTAATCGATAATCCGTAGATATTTGTTAGCCGCTGGGAAACATTGCAGTAGATAACTGGATCTATTTGTCGTGTCTTCTCATTTCAGCCTCATTCCGTCGGTATCACGTTACTAGCTTTCATTTAATTTGAAAGCAAACAAAAATTAAACATGACATCATGACATCACTATAAGTTGACATATTTCATCGTCAAACTATTAATATAATCAGAACAATTTTCCTGGTTAATGTTCTTCTCAGTTTAATCAAAGAAATTTCAAATTTAATTTTCTTGATTTTAATAGTTGGTGTTGGTTGTCATTATGATCTTGTGGATTATATTTTGTAGGCAATGCAAACACCTTTCAGGAGCTACCTCAAGGATATGCTCGCTCTAGTAAGTGCTTTCATTGTTAGTTTACAAAGGTCAGAATTAATCGATGATCGTTGTTTTGCTTGTTTTGACTACTACAAGCATTGAGTACTTGGATATTAAAAGTAAGATTACTTGTTATGTGGAATTTTGAGTAATATTTATATTCTCTGGTTGTGGCTGGCAAATATTTTTTAGACTGGTCATGAAGGAAAATTTTTGCGCAGTTTTTGGCTGCCAAGAAAAGAAAACTGTTGTTGAGATCTCAATCCATTTTATGGGTAAAATATATTGGACGGGCGCAGCATGTATTCAAATATCATATAAATTTTTTTTAAGAGATGATCATACTCAAAGTTGTTAGGAAGTCTCATTTGATCATGTTTCGCAAGTGTTTCTGTGATTTGTAAAATTTTTAATATAATTTATCTTTCTTATGAAAAAAATCACAGGTAAAGAGAGAGAGAGCAGAACGTGGGGCCTTGGGAGCATTGCCTCTTTACCAGCGAACTCTACCTTGAACATCTTCCATTATCTGCAGTTATTCATGATGAAAAATGCATCACTCACTATATGAGTAAAGCTTTTTGTGGAATGACCATGTCGAAATGGTGACAAATCATTTCCCCGTGGATTTTTGTTTTCTGAATTTCACCTACCATTATTACCAATTGTTTTCTTTTTCATGTATTGACTAGCTTTTTATATCAAATAATTAAAATAAGACCACCCCAATTGGTGTGCTTTTTTAATCTTAGTAAGGTTGAAATGAGTTTTCCAGTTATCCAGTCTTTGTAGTTGAAACTCTTTAAACAACACAAGTATGGATTTCTGCATCTGAGTTGATTGGGGAAGATGATTTGACTTGGGATTGGTTTTAAGGTAATGTCTTGTTCAGAAAACTGTGGTGTCGATGCAGTTTGTTGGCCGTATCCATAAATTAAAAGAGGCTTCATCATTTGATACTAGGATGCGTGCATTTGGAGGGTGGAGTCTCTCAAAAGCCGTAAGTACATAGACAGACTTCGATCACTTCTCCGTCCCAAATGGAAAACGAGCGGTAGAGCTCGTCGCCTGGAAAAGAAAGCGCCATTGTTCAAGTAGTTCCAACCATTCCTGGAGAAACCTATGTGCATTTGCAGGAAAAGACAGCATTAAACGAGCTGTGATGAAATTCGTCCCTGTCTCTACTAAAACGCGTGTAATGTTTCTGAGCACCTTCTATACGCCATGAGAAGCGACTACTTCTCGTCGCTGTGTGGGCCAGTCGTTGAAGATGTGAAGCTCTTCTTCAGTCTGCGACAACCTCGCCGTCTGTAGATTACCCAGTTTGGGCGCCGCCCTACTAATATTTATGGCATTATCATCCATATTGTAGAAAGATCGAGATGGATTTGATAATGTGGGTCGTCTATTGGGCCTGGACTTGACCCACTCAGCCCAAATACCGAATTTCTCCCTCATTCAAATCTCCTGTGTAATTCCCAATTTACCCCGCACCTGAAGAAGGATTTGAGCCCTTATAAAAACAGAATAGTTTTTGTCATTGTCAATACGAGCATCCGATTAAGATCAGGGACAGTGCAGTAATTTCACTGCCATCCGAAGCTCCTTCCCTATGAGCTAGGTATTTTCCCTCGTCCCCCGATTCTCTCGTCTCACTCTTCCCTGGTATGTTGCCCTGCGTCTCTCAGGTGAACACTAGGGTTTCTCCATCTTCCTTGTCCAAAATCGTCTTCTGATTTCTTCTAGCTTTAGCAATCTGTGCATAGCGCTAATCTGTGACTTCTATCGCCTCCCAACCTGATTTAATTTTTTTTTTTTAACGTATTAGTCGATTTAGAATGTAAGATCATACTTGGATTTGTAAGATCTGAATTTTTTTTTGACTTACTTTTTTCCAAAAATTTGTATGCGTATTTTTTGCATCCCCTTTTTTTCTCGTACTAAGAAAAGCTTAAACTTAGATAGGGTTTAAGGTTAAAGTTGGATCTATCTTTTGTTTTTATAACTCTATGGATCTATTTTATATGTAGTTTATTTGCCGGAACTTTTGTTTCTGTGGTAAATTTGACTGTTGTGTGCTTACAATTTCACTTGTTTGTTTTTACAACACCCACTATATACCTCTGTGCAAGTCTTGTATGTTTACTCCCAATCCATTTTATTTTCGCTTTTTTAGCACAACATATCTTCTGTTTCAAGCATTATGAAGTATCATTTCCTTTGTTGTGATATATGTCCTCTGTTCTTGCGTGTGCTGATACATTGCTTTGTTTCTAGAGAAAGCATTAGGCGAAAGTCACGTTGTCTAAATTACTTAGAATGTACAATAATTTTTAGTATTTTCCTTACCTTTATTGTATTTATATTGTAAATGGAAAACAATGGCTTGCTGCATAAATGGTTTTAATTGTTGCCTATCTGCATTTGCTGTATGTTATAACTTTGGCGAGAGTATTTGTTGCAATTTACTTTATAGCTTTATCCCTATGGAAATGGTGGATTTTTCCCAAAATGCAGGGGTAAGGAAAGAAAAATGTCCAAGAGGAAGAACCCTTTGGTTTTCATGGATGTATCAATCGATGGTGATCCAATTGAGAGAATGATTTTTGAGGTATTAATGATTTAAACCAACAAAGAGCTAGGATTGGCATAATGGAATTTAATTTGCTCTCTCGATATTTTTTGAGAAAAAAGGAAAAAATTCTTTAGCTAATATGAAAGTGTTCCAACATACTTATACAATGGGTTCTCCCCTATAAATATTCACTATTTAGTTGTTGTTGGTGTTGCTTCAAGCTTTTCTATGATGTTGCCCCCAAGACAGCAGAAAACTTCCGTGCACTTTGTACTGGTGAATGTTTCTTTTTTTGTTTCCTCATTTTAGTAGCTGTGGTTTTATTTTTACCAAGCACCATTTTTTTTTTTGTTCTTTACGTTATAGGAGAGAAAGGCATTGGTCCTAAAACTGGAAAGCCACTGCACTACAAGGGATCTTTCTTCCATCGGATTGTTAAGGGCTGTATGGCACAAGTATGTTGTCTCCATCTTTTTCTTAAATGTATTTCCTTTTGCACACTGGATTCTGTGCTTGGGCTTGTTTTCAGGATAAAAGTAACTTAGAGGTGGTCTGTCTTTTAGTTGGTTACCCTTGTTTATGCTGTAGGATACAGGGATGACGGGTCATGATTGCTTTTGTTGTGATGTAGTTTTAAGGTCGTACTATAAATAGTCTGTCCTTGAAATATTATTTAGCTTTAACTTCCAAGCATAAATTTTAGATGTATTTATTGACGAAATCATTCAATGACTCATTGATGGTGTTTCTGTTGGTGCAGGGAGGAGATTTTGTCAAACGAGATGGTGTGTATAATTTCTGATGTTCCCCTTGGTTGATTTTTTTTTAAATTACGTGTTTGATTCTGTGATCACAGAATCTTTTTACCCCTCAAGTACCTACTTTTTTGTAAGAGGATAGTATATGCTAATGTTACGTGGGGACTTCAAAATCCTTGTGGTATTTGATTATTTGAACCAGTGATCAATTCTTTCTGTAGGTTTACTTCAACTCTGATGTGTTTTGATACATAAGTTGGTGCATTAGAATGAAAAGTTGATTCTTCCATGAAATGTTGTTGCATAGAGTTGGCAATATGTGATATTCATCAATTTACAGTCTGAAAACGTTGTATGACTGCTTGACTCCCTGAGAAATAACGTTATATTTCTGTTTTTAAATTTTACTTTTTACTTTAATTTATTTGCAAGTATTGCAATTTTTCTTTCTCCATATTGAATACTTAATTTCTTGGTATTGACCTTTTGTCTAGGCAATTAAAATGTATACATACAAGACACAAGCAAACACACTAACACACACTCACATACCAGAGATAAGCAAAAGATGTGATCGTATCTGTCCTTTGAGCACCTTCTCTGATACTATTGAAAGGTAGTCCTGGTTAGATTTTGTTACTGCTTAGGTTTCTTGGAGTGCCTGGCAATATAAAGAATCTGGAGAAAACACATCTCAGTAGGGGTATTTATTTATCCTAGAATTAGCTTAGCGTATACTGTGAAGTTTTGTACTCCATTTATTTTCAAGGATTAAATTGGCTCTTAGTTTTTGAAAATAATTCTGTAATCATTCACGTTCCAAGCATACGGTTAGAAATTTTATGTTCGGTGTTGATGTTGTCTTCAGAATGTTTGAATGGTAAACTTTAATGAAATAATGAAATGCTGCCTTGTTCTATTATTCAGGAACAGTTGGAGAGAGCATATATGGAGTGAAGTTTCCAGGTAAGAGAATTTTCTTTGATGCCTTCATCTAGTCCTGTAGGCTTGAACACATTTTGGCTGGCTGTGGGGATAAAAGATTTTGTTCATTTGGGGTTGATCTTTCTGATCTCGGATACTATGATTTATTTCCCCTCTAATTTAACGAAAAATATATGTTGGCTATTTGTTTGTGTAACTGATTTTTTTGACATATTATCCGATATTTTAGTAATTAACTGCCTTTTTTTTAACAATGGGGATAAGTTTTTTGTTCTTTTGGTTTATCATTCCAATCCGTAAGGTTGTAATTTTTCCCCTTATTTTGTAAAATAGTTATATCCAATTTTATGAGCTAAACTAATTTTTTTTACCTACAATTGTTTTGTTATTTTCTTAATCAATTGGACAGTTTGCTAACTAAGTGTAGGATTCAAGCATTGTGGTTATTATTAATATATCTATAATATTGTCTTGAGTTTTCGTTTCCTGGTGCTTTCATTAGTATTTCCATGGGTTGTGGACCTCCCTGTATATATATTGTTAGTTTGTTTTTGTTTCCTCTGTAACTGGTGATTGTGGCAATAATGTTCCAGATGAATTACCTCGGCTAAAGCATGATGAAGCTGGTCTTCTATCTATGTCAGTGGCTGACCGCGACAATTTAGGTTCTCATTTTATTATCACATTTAAAGCTAGTCTCAATCTTGACAGGTTGGTTCTATTATGTTGTTTTTGAATAATAATTATGTTTTTGTCTGCGTAATGTTTTGGATTTTTTCTACATGGTACTATTTCTAATTATGTAGCTTTGACATATTCTGTTAGGAAATTCATTGTATTTGGAAAACTTGTTCAAGGACTCGATGTTTTAAAAAAGATGGAAGTCGTGGGTGATGAAGATGGCCTTCCAACTGTCACGGTGAAAATCATCCATTGTGGTGAACTCAATGATGGTATAGTTTTGGTTTAGCTAAATGTAGTACGCTTATTTAAGTCCCTCGATTCATAGTGCCATGAATGATCATTATTTTTTTTGCCACACCGTCTATATATCTTGAGGGTGATAGCGTGGATGCAACATTGATGTGCTTCTGAGTTCTGATTCAATGCTTCTTTTAATATATAGCCTTTAGCTTGCCTCTATTGTTTTGCATGCAGATAAAAAGAAATTGAACAGGAGTAAAATGAGGAAGGATGCCTCTCCTGAGAATGATGAAGTGAAGAGAAAGAGAAAGCAAAAAAAATCATATAGAGATAAGAAGAGGAGGAGAAAATATCATTCATCTGAATCAGAGAGTTCTTCAGACTCTGAGATTGAATCCTCTGAGTCTGAGAGTGATTCAGACTCAGATTTGTCATTGTCATCTGATGACACTTCTTCAAGTGATGATCGTCATAAGAAGCGAAAGAGATCTTCTAAGAGAGATAGATATCGACATGGTAGAAGAAAGAATAAACGGGAGAAAAAGAGGAGGCGGCGTGATAAGCGTTCCAAGAGGAGATCCAAAAGGTTGTATCATGACTTAAAAAGTGTCTATGTTCATTCTTGAAGTTCATTCAGTTACATTCATGTTTATTAATTATGCCGTGTTCTGCTCGTATAGCTTCTTTTTTTGGAATGAATTGATACTTAACTTTCATTTCCTGGCTTGAAAGTGGTATGTTTCTCTGTTGATCATATTCTTTGATGATTTTGGGGATGACATGAAGTAGAAGCTGTTCATTGATATTATCATGAACTGTTTACGCATATTTTTTATTGCTGATTTAAAAGCAAAGAACGATGAACCATTTACTAATGACAAGTTGCTTGCCTCACTTCACAATGATGTGATAAGGTTTTATGAGCTACGCTTAATTTACTTGTTTCCATTTGGTTGGAACCAAACCTAGGTACTTTGATGCGGTTATTGTTGGTTAAACATCTTCTCTTTTTCAATGTTTTCATGTAACGTGATGCTGATTTTCCATTTTGATTTCTTAAGGGCATTGGATAGCTCTTCAGATTCTGAGAGTGAAAGCAAAAGTGGAAGAAGCTTAGCTAGTGATGGCGTTCATGGGACAAATGAGAAGGGTAAAGAATCCTCGGTCAAAGTTGGTAAGTCTCTGTTAATAGTTTTGCTCCCCATGTTGTGATCCAGACATTATGCGGTATTTATTTTTCTTTTTTTAATTTTTATTTCATATACATGTCAATACATATATGAAATTTCCTCATACTGGATGATCATATACATGTCGATACGCATCTGTTAATTTCCTCACTTGCGGGGAACGAGATAACACTTACGGAGCAAGGAGTTTGTAAATAATTAGAAGTTGATTTTCTATTGTATTTAGTTATACTCATGATGGCCAAGTGGATATGAGCCACAATTTGATTTCTTCTGGAGGCTCTGGCAATTCCTCATTTCATAAAATATCAAAACTTTTAGTAGATAGCTCGTCATTTTTTACACTCCCCTCTTCGTTTCACCCCATCAATTTAGTTGTCTCCGTCATATTAGCAAACTGAATTTCTGCCTTATCTTAACATTTATATATGATTTGTTTTAACTATCCATCATCCTGCAGCAGATGATGGGGCATCCCCAGTCCTAAATGTTCATCACAGGAGGAAAGAGGGAGCTGATTTTCTCATAAATGATGAGGGCAGAACTCCCCAGGAGAATGGAGAGCAAAGGAGCAATGGCATTGCAGCATTGGACTCTAAATCAGACAGAAGGACAGAAAGACAACATGACATAGTAGATGATCATCCAGGAAAATCTAGGTCTACTTTCCATTCTTGTCACATCACAGTTTTTCTTTATGCTTACAGATTGTTGCAGAGCCGGTAGTTTATTAAAAGTTAATGAGCAGGAGCAGAAGCTTGAGTCCTAAGAGGACCATGAGTAAAAGTATGAGTATTAGTCCCAAAAAGAGTTTCAGCAAAAGCCCAAGTTTGAGTCCAAAACAAAGTATGAGCAGGAGTAGGAGTGTTAGTAAAAGTCCTCATGTACCACAGAGAAACAAGAATGTGAGCAAAAGTCCTTTTCGAAGTGATAGCAGCAGGAGCCCTGTCAGAAGTGTCAGCAAAAGTCCTCCTAGGGGTAGGAAAAGTCAAAGCATCAGTGGGAGCCCAGCCAGAGCTAAGTCTCTAAGAGGCATTGGCAGTAGCCCTGCAAGCCTTAGCAGGAGTCCCCTGAGAAAAACTGTGAGAAAATCAGTTAGCAGAAGCCCAATTCGAGCATCAAGAAGTGTAAGCAGAAGTCCAGTGAGATCTGCTCAAAAGAGTGTCAGCAGAAGCTCGGGCAGGGCACCACCTTCAAGAAGAAGTGTTAGCCGAAGTCCAATCAGACCGAAGAGCTATTCACGTAGCCCCAGTCCTGTTCGAAGGCCAAGATCACCTCCATCTGATCGAGGAAAAAGTGGGTCAAGAAGTGTATCTCCTGATGGGTCACCCAAGCGCATCAGGAGGGGAAGGGGTTTCAGTCAACGCTATTCGTATGCCCGGCGATATAGAACTCCCTCTGCATCGCCAGTGAGATCTTATCGTTTCAGTGGTAGAACGGACCGTGAAAGGTTAGTTGTTAGCCTTTATTGAATCTGAAAGGTTACATGCCTAGTGCACTGCTCAAGATATCATAAATGCCTACTTTTGTTTCTAGATATTCTAGTTACCGAAGATATTCTCCTAGGCGAGACAGAAGTCCACCCAGAGGACGATCACCTTTGAGGTATTGGTTACTCATTGCATATAATCTTGCCGTTTGATCAACAAAACATTATTTACTGAAGAAATTGTTGAAAGTAACCTAAACCTGCTTAAATAAGTTGAACTTAACTGAGGTTCTTCAGTTATAAACACATCGGACGTTAAGAAACCAAACCCTTGCCTCATTTCAAGCATTAAGTTGATCTATTGACTTTATCTAACATTATAGCTAACTGTAGATATAGAAGCAGAAGGAGCAGGTCACCTACTGTATCTCGTAGTCCTCGATTCAGAAGCCGTCGATATAGCCGTAGTCGCAGTCCCATTAGAAGCCGCACCCCAGCTGAGGCATCTAGGTATCGTCCATCTACTCGGCTTGAGAGGCGGAGATCTCCTTCAAGAAGCAAGAGCCCATCACAATCAAAGTCCTCTCTTGACTCCCATTCCTCTAAGCGCAATAGCAAAATCAAGTCCAAGTCAAGATCAAGATCAAGGTCATCTTCCAGAAGCCCAGATGGGAAGAAGGGCTTGGTCTCCTACGGGGATGGTTCACCCGACTCACCCGAGAGGTAAAATTAATGAAGGCGTTGATCGTATAAATATAGGTCCTCTTCTCACAGCCTAGGAAATGAATTCAGACTGAGCCATTTTCAACTGCACAACAAACTCTATCACCTTTATTTTTTGGACGTCTTAGGTTTGTACTAAATGTTTTTACGATTTTGTTGTAGACAATGTGAACATGGGGTTTGCAGTCGTGTGCTAAAAGTTCCTTGGCAACTGGGTACTTGAGGGTAAACTGGGTTTACACATTATTCGGATATTTGAAAACTTTGCTTTTTCAATGCCTTTCATGGCAGGGTATGAGCTCCACTTGTGTGGCGTTTCAATAGTTGTCTTGGGTTAACTTGGCCTCACCTTGACATCGTCCTTAAAATCAAGTTCATGCTTAGTATCTTAATCCTTGTGGTAATCTTTCTGGGCGAGTAAACCACAAATCAAGTTGATTTGTCTTGAGATAGGTGATGTAGAAGATGAAATGTTTTGATATCTGCTCCTGTTATAATTACAGTTAGTCAAAAAGCATTGGGGAGGCTAGCATGGAGAATGTGGCACTCCCATGTCAGAATGACTCTGTGTCTACATGCGTGAGAGCCATGGATTATAAGTATGACTGTCTCTTAATTAAAATAGATTCTCCCATTAATAATATATATTTGATTATATTGACAGTTACTTAATAAACAAAGTAAATGCCAACAGCAGCGGCAGTGGAATCGCGTTGGTTCGATCAACTGTATTTCTAGTGTGAACGGGGAAAGTAAAAGATAAACAAGATGAAGGTGTAAAGAGTGTTAATGGGGCCAGTTTGGATGGTGCTCAAGGAAAGAGGAGGGTCGTCTATTCTATTTACCCCTCTCGTGACTTGGGTGTTTTAATGGGAATGGACGAATACTACGATCGAAACGCCGACTATCGGAGGTGTGAAAAGTTTGTTGGGCGAATAAAGAAAGTTAAAGCCTTGGTAACTTTGGGAATGTTCCTCGTCTGGTCTGGTTGCTTGCTTCAAAAAGCTTTTGCACCCACTTTCTCTTTTCCCAGTTTCACATTCCTTCTGCCTAATCTCTTCCCCTTTTTTCTTTATCTCTATCTCTTCGTTCTTTAGACTTATGACGTAGTAACAGAAGAATGTCTCTCCTCTCTTGATTCTTCTGTAATTCGATTAAAAGCACGACACTTTACACAGAAAACTACGCTTTTCTGTTCTCTCGTCTTTCCGCTGTACATGCCTTTATCTTCCTGCTAATCTTGCCCAGTATAAGGCTGTATTTATTAGTGTAAACTAACCCCCACTTGCTACTCATTTTCGTCCTTCCAGTTATCTATAAATACAGAGACCACTTGCATATGTCATGTTGTGGCAACTCAGTGTAACCATTTCAACAAGTGAAGTGGCCTTCACTGGGCAAATATTTGTATGCGAGCGCCAATGAGCTTCAACACTTCAAGCGTGGGTTCTGGTCAGTCCTTTATACTAAAATCCTCTACACAGGAGATTCTCAAATCTCCTCCAGTTTATTCCCATTTCAACGGTTTCCTTCTTGGGTTATACTTATTGTTGTTCCGGTGCATTTTCTCAGGTAGTGCAACTCCAAGGGGGACGCTTGAGTTTGGAAGAACTTATGTGGTTAAGCCCAAAGGAAACCACCTGGCCACCGTAGTTTGGTTGCATGGCCTTGGTGACAAGGGCTTAAGGTAAGACTAGTTGTTGCAGCTTCTGTTCATTTTGTTTTACTTGCTCTGTGGGAAAACACTGTCTCCCTCCCTTCTCTGTCTCTGTCTGTTTCTATTTGATTTCTCATCTTTCCTCCAATCTCTCTATTACTTGTCATCTCCCTAATCTCTATATTTCTCACCCCTAATTACAATATTGTTTCTTGTCATTGCTATCATGAAGCCTTCTGTTCCATGCTCAAATTGTATTCATAACTCTACCATTGCCTTTGCAAGTATTAGTATCTTTGTGTTTGTGTTCCTAGCTGTGAAGGCTGACATAGTCCAACTGAGACTCTGACCCATATCAGTGGGGTGCACAACCCTACATTGCTTGTAAGAGTGAAAAATACATTGTTTATAAATAGGGTTTTCCTCCCTCTTCATGGCTAACCCCAAAAGCAAAACTGTACGGATTTCAGCCCAAAGCGGACAATATTATACCAAGGACTGAGGGACGTTGCACATACAAAGAGTGTCTTGCTTGAGCATTATGGTTTTTCCTTAAAAATTTTGTAAATACTAGTAGTAATTGTTTGAAGTGTATACCTAAGTAAAACTGAAAAGCTGAAGTTTGTGATAATCTGGTCTATTTCGGATTTGGTGCCTTTTTCAGCTGGTCTCAGCTCTTGGAAACTCTTCCTCTTCCAAATGTAAGGATTGTTCTTCCACCTTAATTACTATTTCTTCTTATAATAATATCCAATATGCAGTTTCTGAACCTCCAGACATTGGTTGGGAGAGTGATTTAATCATAGAAACTTATGTTCCAGATTAAGTGGATTTGTCCTACAGCTCCTACTCGCCCAGTAGCAATGTTTGGTGGATTTCCTTGCACTGCTTGTAAGATATTTCGTACCCTCCTCTTTTGCAGAAGTTCGTGCTGTAATATTAATCTAAACCCGAAAAAGAAAAAGCTGAATTATACACCTAGGCCTGCTTGCATTTTTGTTAAGAGTGTGCTGATTGTGAAGAACAAAGTTTAAGAACCCCAACTGATATCAGGGTTCGATGTGGGGGAAATTTCCGAAGACGCTCCCGATGATTTGGAAGGCTTAGATGCTGCAGCAACATATGTTGCGAATCTTTTGTCGGCCGAGCCTGCTTATGGTAGGTTCCTGAATTTAAAAGCTTCTGATGAGTTTGAGTTATTGCTCTAATCCTGGAGCAAAACAAAAAAGCACATTTTTGATTAATGAGATGAGAAAGTCTGGAACTTAGCTGGTAATCAAATCAAGCAATTTTTGCTGCTCATGTACTTTATGGTGCAGTCAAACTTGGTATTGGAGGATTCAGTGTGGGTGCTGCCATCGCTCTCTACTCTGCGACTTGTCAAATTTTTGGGCAATACGGGAATGGAAATCCGTATCCTATTAATCTAAGCACAATTGTTGGACTTAGCGGCTGGCTGCCTAGGTCAAGGTGGGTTTCATCAAGCCTCAAAAAATGTCTACTTTGTAATCGTTTCAACTTGTCTCTATTTCTTGGTTTGATTATTGTCATGTTGCAGGAGCTTGACAAACAGGATACTTGGGTGTCAAGGGGCTGCAGACAATGCTGCATCCTTGCCCGTTCTGCTCTGCCATGGACTAGGTAATCATATTTTTCAGAAAGTGCTCATTTCTGCCATGAAAGAGCCTGGTTTGCTTACTGGTGGTTAATTTAGAACAATGGTTAAATGTTGAAGGCGATGATGTGATTTCGTATGCACATGGAGAGAAATCTGCGCAGGCTTTGAGAGCAGCTGGGTTTCACAATCTAAGATTTAGAAGCTACAACGGGTAGGCACTAAAAAGACATTGCCTTTCTTCTTCTCAGTCTTATCAGACAAACTAATAATACTGCCATTGAAATGCAGAGTGGGGCATCACACAGCGCCAGAAGAGATGGACGAAGTTTGTAATTGGCTAACTACAATCTTGAGGCTCGATGGATCTGTCTGATGAGATTAACAAAGGGGGTGCTCTTTCTTTTAACTAAACAATGAAGTTCTTAACAAAGTTTCGGTTTTTCGCTGCGTACAATAAAAAAATTTGATTTTGATTTTTGGGTGGCATGTAATGTGGATATGCAATTGAGTTACCAAATAAAAGATTTGATTTTGTAATTGGGTTAGGGTTCCGAGTTGGTTCCAAAATTGCTCAAACTAGTGTGTTATATCCGGGGCAGAATGTGAAAATATATATTAAGGTTAAGGAAATTCAATTGTACTACGTATTTTTCTCAGCGAAAGACATATTTTCACTGACGATTCCGCAGCGGATACAGACATTCTATTACGAAAACTAAGCCATTGACTATAACTATTTCTTGTATAAATCTACCACGAAAAAATGACAAAAAAATATAAATTTAAATGTGACGATGTTTTGCTCTTACTATAAATTTAAACTAAGTCAAGACACCGCGGCAGTTTCCTAACAAACTGTGGTTGCGTCTCAAGACACCGCCACGGTTTAACCTTCTTTTCTTGGAAAAACACGGAATCGCGACGATTTGTCTATGAACTGCAGTGGCTCCACATCTGCTTGTTAATGGCAAACGTGATAGCGATGTTGGCTTTGTCATTTTTCTATACGTCAGTGATTAATTTGTTATAAAATAAAAGATAGTGGTTGATTTGTCCTTTTTTTTTTTTGGGTTGACTATTCAAAAATAAAACTAACAGTGGGTAGCACGTCCAAATGATGCCGTACATATTGGATGGACGTCACGTGTCTAGAATCAGATGGTCCATCCCCCAGGGCCCACAACCTGATTGCACGGACATATCACGTGCTATTTGGAATGTAATCAAATCACACAACGCCAGCTGGTCGGATCTAGTACTGAGCACCTGGCCTGAATTGGATCCCATCCACGATCCGATCCAGCTGACTTCATCACCCGTCCAGATCTTGCGCTTTCAGATCCTACACGCTTCCCTCTCTCCATCCCTACGATTTCTCTTCCCTCTCATGGCTCGTCTTTCTCCACGACTCTCCTTCTCTGACCCTTTGATTCCTTTTGCCCTTTTCTCTCCCACCCTTCTGTGTTTACGCGCCCTTTCCCCTCTCTTTCATTTAATTCCACCATTTCTCTCTCCTCTCCCCCTCTCTCTCCTTTTCTTACTCCATAGAAATGCAAGGGCAAGCTACTACTTCTGTCGCCGCTAGTTCTTTGCCTTCCAGCAGTGATAGATCGTCCAGCTCTGCTCTTCATCTCGACGTGAAAGAAGGTACAATTGCCTTTCTTTTCGATTATTTCAGTTGTTGTTTACAGCAGCTTGTCTTTCAGTCCTTGCCCATTTAGTGTTCTTCCTTATTACTTCTCGCCTTTTGTAATAACGGATTTTAAGAGAAAAAGAAATCACCCCTTGTGCTCAATCACATTTTTTTTTGTAAGAGTTCTTGGGTTATAATCAAATGGATGATATTTAGGTATGGAGAGCGATGAGGAGATCAGGAGAGTGCCGGAGTTAGGCGGAGAATCCGCTGGAACTTCAGCATCAGGCAGAGATATTGGTTCCGGGGCCGGTTCTGAGCTGGTTCGAGTTGCACGGGAAGGTCAAAGAAAGAGGGGAAGAAGCCCAGCTGACAGAGAAAGTAAAAGACTTAAAAGGTGAGCTACTACTCATCCTATTTTGATCTCTTCAGCTGTTTGTGACTCTTTGTGTAGATCATGGAATTCCGGTTATAATTTGGTTCATGTTCTTAAACCTGTTGGTTGGGGGACAGATTGTTGAGAAACAGAGTCTCAGCACAGCAAGCAAGGGAGAGGAAGAAGGCGTACTTGAGTGACTTGGAAACTCGGACCAAAGAGGTGGAGAAAAAGAACTCGGAGCTGGAAGAGAGGCTCTCCACTTTACAGAACGAGAATCAGATGCTTAGACAGGTATCTCAATCTTTTGTAAGCCGTCTACCACCTTTCCTCCATCATAGGTTCGAGGCTTCCGACTAATAACATATTGTGAAGTCCATCTTTGGATCTAAATCCTGGTATCCCCCTAATGTTATTTTCATATTTGCAGATTTTGAAGAACACAACGGCTAGCAGGAAAAGTAGTAGTAATAGTAACAATGCGGATGGATCTTTGTAGGATACTGGGAAAATTATGCTGCCATGGAGGAAGGATTTGAGTAGATTGAGAAGCACGCATCTTATAGACTGCGCATCAATTCAAGTGGCGATGCTCAGCCCGACCCCTAGCGTGGTTGCTAGTCATGGGAAGGATGCTGCAAGAGTGTTAGCATCGCAGGAACGAGGCTTTGGAGTTTACGAATGGTGGGTGTTGGGGTGGATGTAAATTTGAGGGCAACTTGTATTCATTTGCTTCCTAACTTGTAGTGTACTTCTGCAAGTGTTTATGAGCAATGAAGCTCGTTTGAACAATCGACAAACTCATTCTTCTGTACTTGAAATCAAATGTTGATTGACGATGAAATGATCATTTGTTACAAGTCCTCATTCGTTAACATGTAAGACATATCCTAGAAAAAAAAAAGCCTCACCCACAGGTCCCGGAAAGTTAGTTGTATCTCGGAGATGGCAACAGGCATGGATAAGAACAAAACCAGAAGAGACACCGCAAGGCCGGGCAGCCTTCAGCGTTCATCTTTCGAAATTCAATTTATTCCGAGGGGTTTCTATTCTTCGTTGTCTCTGTCTCCACCAGCACTCTTTTGCAGGCTTCATAACACATGAAAGAAATTCCGGCAGCCGGAACCAATTTCAGGCAGCTCGGCCCAAGTCCTCTGTACAAGCCTCCGATGCCTTCTTGTTCGAGTATGGAGGCAAGAGCATGAAGCAGGTTCTTATAGACCTGTCTTCCGCTTAGAGATCCCACTTGCATGTGCTTCCGAGCCACCTCCAGGGGGAAAGTGGCAGTGCTTGAAATTGCACCCGCCGCTGATCCTACAAAAAGAGTCTCAATGTTCCCAATTTTCTCCTGCTTAAACATTTTCCGATAGGCTTTTCGGAGTGTGTCGTAAGCAAAATAATTGGCAGCTGCATATGGAATTACTCCAATGAGACTCGGGGCGAGGCCTCTGTAAAGTTCACCGGGACCCTCTTGTTGGACTATTTTTAAAAACGCATCTAACAGTCCGTCGTACACGCCTCTCTGCAAGGAAAAACAAGACATTAAACACAGATCGTCCATGGTTAATCAACTCAGATTGAATCACAAAATTCACCATCAACTCAGTTCAACTCTAACCTCGACTGTCAATCGAGTTTTGAGCAACTCAAGAGGGTATGTACACAAAGTCGAGCTCACTCCGGCGCAGGCCCCAGCTACTAACGAGGCAGGAATGGGGAATTTAGGTTGCTCCCCCAGCTTTGGTGACAGGCTTTTATTGACCGTGTCATAAGCGAAAAGCTGTAAAAAGGGGACACAAGAATTAGAATTAAATCCATTGGGAGCAACAGGAGATTCTTTTCATTGTTATTTACAGATTCTTTCCATATGACAAGCTGAAGCTTCTCAACAAAACTAGCATGACAATTGATGAAAAACTGATAACTGCAGCTCTTTTACAGCTTCCAGACTCAGCAGAAAATTGACCCAAGCTCTGTATGAGAATGAGTATGGCAGTGGAGACGATGGTGCTGGCCCAAGCATTTGTTTGATAGCATAACCATTCTACCGAACAAGCTAAACAAGCAGATAGATGGAAATCAAGAAAGACAAACCCTCTGTTGGAGACTTCACGAAGAGAAGAAAACTATTTCAAAGGTCAACGACAGAGAAGACAACTAAACCAGGCAAGCAGTAAGCAAGCAATCAAGTGTTGTCAATGGCTTGACTCATACCTCTATGGCCTTGCTAGGAGCAACGCGAATGACATTGACGAAATTGCCTCTGAATAATCCTTTCCATCCATCGGTCTTCATAATATCATGGAACACCTCGGTCGTGGAATGCCCGCCACTTCCCACCATTAAATGTGTTCTAATTGTCTCTAATGGCGCCACACAAGTCCTCGACACTGCCCCAGCTATTGCTCCGCTTACCAATCTTCTCAGTGAAGGATCCCCAATCTTAATTTTCAGTTTAAGACCACTCTGTTTCTTATTCTTCTTCTTCTTCTTAAGCAACTCCTCTCCAGACTCCCCGATGATTCGAAAATCCTCTCCCGGAGAGACGTATTTTACGTACAAATCATTGTATGGAAGTTTTATGCTGCCGCCATTGTTGCGGGAATCGGAAGGATTGGGCGAAACTCCGAATCCCATCCCCACCTGACCCACAGTGGCAAATAATCCTCCAGGGTGAAAATAACTTTCTTGATGATTCCATTGAAACCCTAAATCACAGTCTGAGAACAATCCATCTCTATTATCGCCAAAGAGTCGAACTTTGTTCCTACCCATCCTTAATCAGAACATTGATAACAAAAGCCTCAGCTTTTCAGTAAGCGACTCTGTATTAAGAACCATATTGAATGGAAAGTAAAAAAAATCGCAACAATTCCGTTCTCGGCCAACAAAATAAGGCGAAAATCAAAGGAAATTTGAGACAAAAAAAAAAAAAAAAAAACATATTCTGGGTACTCAAGAAGTATAGTAGAAGAGCGGAAATCGCAATGGAGAGAGAGCACGCAAACCTATGGAGCGGTGAGGCGGGGGTAGGAGGAGGAGGAGGAGGAGGAGGAGGAGGTAGGCGAATCTCTCTCTTTCCCTCTTGGGATTGCGTAAGGCGTTATATATAATGTATCTGGAGAAGGACTGTCATTGGTACCCGTGTGTCTATCTCTTGGTGGGTTGGTGGGGGTAGGTATTTCAAGCGTGCTGCTGTGTCTAGCGGAGCTCTGCCTTCAGTTCAAGGCTGTGTGTGGATCCGTCTGTTGAGGAACGTGGACATATTGTTCATCTACTCCACAATGCAACCCAAAAAAGGTTCCTTTTTAAGTAATTCGAATCATACCCAAAAAGCAGACACAAAACAGGAGATCTTGAATTCATAATATAAGGATTTACTAAATTTGGTGACTGCCAAACACATCCCTTTGTCAGCATTATCGCTTTTAGTCAACTTCAACTAAGCATAATGTGAAGACAAGCAAGCATATTCTGAAGCAATATGTTTTAATCTATCTTCATCCGAAAGGGGTAGGAAATTCTGTGGGAGGTAGCAACACCACCTGAAGTTGAGGATCATACCATTTCAAGTGGCAGAGATGCCACTTCAGGCTGATTTCCAAAAGGAGATGAAAGGGTGGAATTGGTATCTCTGCCACTTGAAATACAAAAATAAAGAGTTAATCTGAGTCGGAATATACCCTTCTACTACAGAGCTCTTTTGCTAAATGCTATCGCAACTGTTAAAGACTAAGCTTGTTGGTTTAATCGCCACCACTGCATCGATCAGAGGTGAAACAATCAACAAAAGAGCAGCAGAGCAGAGTTGCTTGTCCCTCCTCCAAGCCTGCGATAGATTTCCAAAACTCACCCAGGTTCATGCTTATATTCTCAAGGTTGGACTCCTAAACAATCCGCTTGTTCTCACAAAGTTTGCATCCATTTCGTCTGACATTGATGCAATTGATTACGCTTCTTGTTTTCTGTTCTCATCGTACGCCGATACCAGTCTTTACGATGTGTTCCTCTTTAACACCGTCGTTAGAGCCTACGCTCAATCTACTCACTCGAAGAGCAAAGCCTTATCGGTGTACAGTCTTATGCTTCGGCATGAAATTTTGCCTAATAAATTTACTTACCCATTTGTTCTCAAGGCCTGTGCTGGTCTAAAGCTAATTGATTTGGGTCAATCAGTTCATGGATCTGCTGTTAAACTTGGGTTCGATGGCGATGTTCATGTTCAGAATACTTTGATTCACATGTACTGCTGCGGCGAAGAAGGAATAAAGTTTGCACGGAAGCTGTTCGATGAAATGCCTAAATCGGACTCTGTGTCGTGGAGTGCAATGATTGGAGGCTATGCTCGTCTGGGATTTTCAACAGAGGCTGTTTCGTTGTTTAGAGAGATGCAAGTGATGGAGGTTCCACCAGACGAGATCACCATGATCTCTATTCTTTCTGCTTGCACAGATTTGGGCGCACTTGAACTAGGGAAATGGATCGAGCATTATATCGAGAAAGAAGGAATTCAAAAACCTGTAGAACTTTGTAATGCACTGATCGACATGTTTGCAAAATGTGGAGATGTAAATAAAGCTTTGATATTGTTCAGAAATATGAGCAAGAAGACAATAGTTTCTTGGACGTCTGTCCTTGTGGGTATGGCCATGCATGGTCGAGGCCTGGAAGCAATATCTCTATTTGAAGAGATGATCAAAGATGGAGTTTCTCCTGACGATGTTGCCTTTATTGGGTTGCTTTCTGCTTGCAGTCATTCTGGGTTAGTGGAAAGAGGCCGAGGCTATTTTCATTCAATGAAGAATAGCTACGGAGTTGTGCCCAAGATAGAGCACTATGGATGCATGGTTGATATGCTATGCAGGGCCGGACAAGTCAAGGAAGCTGTAGATTTCATTCATAAAATGCCGATCGAACCAAACTCGATAGTTTTACGAACCCTCGTGAGTGCTTGTCGTGCTCATGGCCAGCTTGCGCTCGGGGAGAAAATCACCAAGCAGTTAATCAGATACGAGCCAATGCGGGAGTCAAACTACATCTTGCTTTCGAATATTTATGCAAAAATGACTCAGTGGGAGGCGAAGACGAAGATTAGAGAGGTGATGGACGCGAAAGGGATGAAGAAAATACCGGGGAGCACAATGGTGGAGCTGGACAACGAGATCTATGAGTTTGTGGCCGGAGATAAAATGCAGAAACAGCAGAAGGAAATATATGAGATGGTGGATGAGATGGGGAGGGAGATGAAGAGGGCTGGTTATCTCCCTACTACATCTGAGGTATTGCTGGATATTGACGAGGCGGACAAGGAAGATGCTTTGAATAGACATAGTGAAAAACTGGCCATTGCTTTCATGCTTCTCAATACTCCGCCGAGGAGTCCAATTCGGATTGTGAAGAATTTGAGAATATGTGGGGATTGCCACTCGGCAACCAAGCTCATCTCTAAGATTTACTCTCGAGAAATAGTTGTTCGAGATCGAAGCAGGTTTCACCATTTCAAGAATGGATCCTGCTCCTGCCGAGATTTCTGGTGAGTTCGAGTCATCTGCATTAAGTTTTGTTCAATCTCGTCCATGTTTGGAAGGATTCGATTGAAATATACAACAAGAACTCCATTGCTTTTAATTCATGATCTTGATTTCCACTCTTTTTGAAGATGATATGTATTTCTTTTCATGCTAGTCTTCTTTTAGATCAATGTTGCATAAAATATGAAAAACAAATTACTAAAACTCTTGACTTGTTCAATTAATTGACCAAGGAGGATATTCTCGATGTTCGCTCGGGCCCGAATCCCGCATAATTTTATTCTTGAAATTAGTTTAAATCACGTTGTACTAGATAAAGAGAAGAAATTTACTTAATAAACTATGCATTTTCTATAGCGATTTGAGAATATGCATTCTGCTGATATGGATCAGACCCTCACAGAAATCATTCTACCCTTCATAGAGCGGACTACCACATATACCATGGAAACCAAGAACGCATAAATAACATTCCTAATTGGACTACGATGTTCATTGCAAAAACTCAGCAATTTAGAGTAGAATAACATGTAAGCGAGCATCCGCCATGATAAAATATTCCCAAACTAGTTGTTTCAAGCTATTCTACAGTCTTTGAGACTAAAAAAAACAAAGCCAACTGACCATTCAATGAACCTCCTGTGTGCTCACAAGCAACCCCGTCTACGATGGCACTGCATACAAATTTAAACAAAAAACAGCTAGTTATTATCACTGAAGCGCACATCTCTAATATCCTTTTCTTTCAGTAATGTGACATATTATCACCTAGTAGACTTAAACTAACAACAATAGCTAAAGATAAACATAAGCGCATACTGTAAGTAGAAGTATCAATCTGCTCAGGAAGTTCCATTATATTCACGGCAAACCTTTCTTGAACCTGCAATTACAGAAAATGTAACTACAGCCAACCCAAAATCGGCAGAAAGGGGAAACGAAACTCAGAGCAATTTCTTACATTATTGAGAACGTCAGTGTCTGCAGCAGATGAAACAAAAGTAATGGCAAGCCCTTTAGTACCAAACCTTCCAGCTCTACCTACCTGTTAAGAGTTATTAAAAAAGGAGCAAGTCAAGACAGATCATGGGGCAATGTATTATAAATTTACCAGATAACTGGCGCACATTCTAAACTGAACTGACCCTGTGTAGATAAGTATCAGCAGAATCAGGCATGTCATAGTTGATAACTATGTTCACACGTTCAATGTCAATACCCCGGCCGACCAAATCTGTAGCCACAAGAATCCTCTTATGTCCCTCCTTGAATCCTTTGTAACGCATCAACCTATTTAGCAGATTATTGCAATTAATCTTGCAACCTTAAGTAATAAATAGATGTGTAAATCAACACATGAATGAACAAACCTTTCTTCCTGAGACATGCCAGAGTGAATGCATATAGAGGGAAAATTACATTCCACCAATAACTTATCCAACTGAGCTGCTCTGCTCACACTTTTGACGAATATAACCACTTGATTGAAGTCCAGAGCATCGAGAAGGTCATTCAACTTGCGATTTTTCTCAGCTTCGGCCAATTTGATGTAGTGCTGCCATTCAATCATTATACTGAGTTCTATATATTCCACCAACTTGGTACCTAGGAAGCAATATCTAAACTCAACAAATTTTTACCTGCACAAGACCATGCAGGGTCAACTTTGCCTCGTCATCCACATATATTTCCATTGGCTGAAAGGAAGAAATGTCACAGTAAATTGTATTAGGAACCTTCTTCAAGTTAATCGACTCCAGAAGCAATGAATGAGGACAGTCATCCATTGAGTAAAGACTGTGGTCCAACTCTTTTGTCTCCTTGCTGATAAAATTTTAGTCACATGAAGCATTGCCATACACCCCAAACCAATCTGAAATGGCCCCAGCAGAATCCAAAGCTCCCCCCTCTACTTTTTTTTATGACCCTTAGTAGCATAAATCAAACTTGGAACAGAACCCAAAAGAGAACCTCACAAAGATACAATGCAAAAAACCCAAAAAAGTTTAAATAAAATGGTCAAGGATAAATACAAATGGTGACTGCAGGGAACGGGTCCACATTACTTCAAGGGATCCTAAAAGAAGACCACAGTTTTTCTTCAGCAATGACTAACATATTCCAAGCGTGCTGCAGTTTGCATCAGCCAAATGTTCTTAAAGACCAAAACAACAGGAATTCCCACAAGAAAACAGATGCTCCATTCTATTTTAAATACCTACACAGCTCGTGGAGAAAGCAGATTATGAAAATAAATGATTGGTAATCAACAACTAATGGCCATGGAACATTACATCTTGCATAAATTTATGGCAGACCGGACGAATTTCTTTGCTCAGTGTTGCAGAAAACATCATAACTTGCTTATCATGGGGGGTCATCTTGAAAATCTCCTGCACATCCCTCCTCATGTCTGCACACATATTAAGACTGATGAGGAACAATGAAAATACTGATCAAGGCCTTAATTTCCAAAAGATGAAAATGAAAAACTTGAAATACCAAGTGATTCGAGCATCTTGTCACATTCATCCAAGATAAAATGCCTAACATTCTTAAGAGAAAGATCCTTTTCTCTCGCCAAAGCCAATATTCTTCCAGGAGTTCCAACAACAATATGAGGGCATTCATTCTTCAGTAGATCTTTGTGAATTCGGATATTGACACCACCATAGAATACCGATACTTTGAGATCTGACAAGTAAGAACTGAACCTCTCGAACTCATGGCAAATCTATTGGAAACATTATCATGAATGTAAGAGAACAGAGAATTAAGAAAAAATCAAAAGCTTGAACATATAATACAAGAATATAAATGTAGAGATTGCAATGACACCTGGTATGCTAGTTCTCTTGTATGACAAAGAACAAGAGCAGAAACTTGACCCGCCACAGGGTCAATTTGCTGCAAGATGGATAATACAAAAACAGCAGTTTTTCCCATCCCAGATTTAGCTTGACAAAGTACATCCATGCCTAGAATAGCTTGGGGAATACATTCATGTTGCACTGATGAAGAAGTAAAAAATCCCTCGAAGGAAATGAACCGTGGGTGAGTAAAATGTAACCTCTCTGAGCTTTACTAACCATATTACATCTCCAAAATCAAGATTGTGATTATGACATTAATGTGTTACCTGAAATAATAACATTCAAAACCATCAGATGTCCTCTATAGGAGTTATACACAGAGAAAGGTTGAATATAACATCTAAACCATGAGATGTGCATTATATGACAGTTACAAACAAAGGAAAGTTGAATAGAACATAGTTCTAAAAAGACAGCAGTTATGAAGTAAAGACATGGCATTGCAGCAAATTCTTTTTATCTATAATACAGATGCTTAGTAACATAAAATACCCAAAACCCCAAGAAGACCACACATCCAAGCAAGTGCTAATAGTTGCCCTCAAAACAAATGAATAAACAAAAATGAAAGTATATGTGTATATTTATAAAATGAAAATAACAAAAAAAAATGGTAATCTTCACCTGTACATCAATTGTTTATCGATAATTTAAAGAAAAAGGAAGGGAAAAAGGCAAAGAATATTTGTAATCTTCACCTCTATATAAATTGCTCATAGATAATTTAAAACAATACATAATCTTCCCCTTGTTTCTAGATACGCAAGTAAAGAGTCAAACAAAAGAGTAAAAAGTTTGCCTTCGGAAGGATGCTCAAATCCCGAGTCCACAATAGCACGGAGAAGCTCTGGCTTCAAAAGAAAGTCCCTGAATCCCGAACTATGAATGCCGACATAACCCCTGAGTGACAATACAAAATTGAAAATGATCAATCTTAATTTACAAGTTGATGACCGCTGTGGCGCTGTCAACTCTATTGATCTGTGCACGCACCAAGTGTTAAATATAATTTTCACGGCTCCGTGATAAAGTTACCCATGAAAATTGATTGAGTTCTCTCCAGTCCTCAACATATATCAAGTTCAGTATGTTGAAAAAGAAAAGACACCCACTTAAATCTAAGAACTTTCATAATGATTTATTGAGAGCAACAAAAAATAAAACAAATTTCCATCATCATCCCCAAAATAAGCAATAAAAAAGCAAATCAAATAGTAATAGCGAGTGAACAGAGGAGGAGCAGGAGGATAATCAGCCTCACATACTTCTTTGCCGCTTCGCCATTGACTTTGGCTCCAACAGTGTCGGATGCCTTGTATTCCTCATCTTCGTAGTCGACAAGCTCGTCCTCGTACTCGGCGTCCCTGGTCTCTCCCATGTTCTACACATCGAGCGCAAACAACTCTAAGAAAAAACCAATTCACATGGGAAGAAAAATAGATATATCCACACGACTGAAGAAGAAATTAGGGTTCTAGAGAAAGTACCGACGACTGTTATGAGAAGTAAATTAAGGTCGTAGGGTTAAGATTAGGTTTTGGACGGGGGTCTGCAAAGGAAAATGTTAGATGAAAGCAAAATCGACAAAAGACGCTCTCGAAACGGCGGAAACCTCAACTCCGACGAAGTATGCTCTCCCAGAATCACAACCACATGACCACGTATATATATTCAGCCATGTCCATTAGTTTCCTCAAATATCCATAAAGTTGGCGATATTTACGGTTTTACACCTTGGTTAATTAATTAATTAATTAAACACTAATCATTAAACTAACCAAAAGGATGATTATTCGTCTATAAACTTTATTATTAGCAGTTGACTTTAATTAATCCGTCTTCTCCATGAACTCCTTCATCTGCTGTTGCAGAGCTCGGGTGGCTTCAGATTCTGGATTAAACACGTGGAACACGTGCGCCTCTCCCTCCGCCTCCACCAGCTTCACCTTCTTCTGCCCCATTTTCTTCTCCATATACTCTGCGTATAACACTCCTCTTTCCTTCAAGAAATCCAACCCAGCAACGAACACCACCACTTTTGGAACCGCATCCCATTCTATTTTCCCAAGTTGTTCGTCTTTCTCGAAGTTACACCCGTAGTAGTCTCTGTCTGACCCTTCTGGTATGCTCAGCTTCCAAAACATGTCGTTCATGGCTACGTTAGCCGCCTTCTCACCGTCTTCCTCTTCCTTGGTCCGCTTCTCGCTTCCGAAATATGGATGTATCAGCATCAGTCCCTTTATATTTATGGAGAAGCGCTTGCACTGAAGAGCTTTAACGGCTACTTGGTGCGCAATATTTCCTCCCGCGCTATCGCCGGAGAGGAACACTTTGGAAATGTCAGCTTGGGAAAGCCATGGTTCAGAACCAGCATGGTGGCTCAGCCATTCAAGAGAAGCATAGCAGTCTTCATAAGCGGTGGGAAGGCCATTTTCAGGAGCTAAACGGTAGTCTATGGAGAGAACAATGGAGCGGGAGAGGAAGGAGAAGTCTCCGAGAAAACGATGGTAGCCAATCCACGTAGTTGAGCCGATGCAAAAGCCTCCGCCGTGGAAATAAACTATGATCGGAAATAGAGAACACGATGACCCTGCTGGAGCATCAGGAACGAATACCCGTCCGGTGATAGCTTTCGATGAATCAATGATCACGTCCTTAGTCTTATATCCTATCCCCGACTCTGCGGACGCAGGAACAATCTCCGGCGTAAAACGGGAGACAGTCCCATCGGAGAAAACGTGGATATAATCTTCAACGATAATGGACGACATGCTGCAGAGCAGAGATGGGTTTGGTGGAAGTGAAGGGGGATGGAAGTCGTGGGGTTCCTATATACGGCATTGGAGGAGTGAGATTGAAGCTTTTACAAAAAGAATACAGGAAAGAGTGATGTTGGGTACATCATGCAAAGAAGAAATACGGCATTGGAGGGGTAAGATTGAAGCTTTTACAAAAGAATACAGGAAAGAGTGATGTTGGGTACATCATGCAAAGAAGAACGGAGATTACAACCAAATAAAGATTGATGAAGAATAAACACAATTTAATCATGATTGGACCACAACAAGGAAGAAAGCATCCTCCTGCTCGAACTTGGAAGCCTTCTCTTTGTCCGTTTTGGATAAGAAGGTCTTCTCCTCGGTCATTGTGTTGGACGGTTCTTCGTTCTTCAGCATCCCTGACGAAGTGCTGCTCTCGCTGTCATTTGCTGTCTTGAATACATTAAATTATTCTAATAATTGATTTAATATTAAAGTACTCTGCTTTGAGTCTCCCTGTCTCGTCCAAACTTAGCCGGATTGGTCGATCAATCCCATAATTATTAAGATTATGATTTATTTATAGCTAACAAATAAATCACTGAATTCTTTTGTGTTCAATCTGAAGAAAACTAGTGTTGTTATATCACATGAAATTGCAGACAAGTTTTGAGGGGGTTGTGGAGATTGAGAGCTCTTTCAAATATCACAGGAGGAGGCTCCTCCACACAGCGCCAGAGTTCACCAACTTGATGTAAGCCTTCTTGAAATCTTGAAAGAACATCGTCTGATCGTCTGCATACTTTCTGATCCATCTGCATCCACATTTCTTCTCCCCAGTCAATCAGCGCACAACTACCAGGCTACAGATACGAGACATTAATGGGGAAAGCGCAAAACCTTGTGCACTCTTCGTCCTCGGAGAGAGCGCGGTCGGAAGGAAGCCCAATCATGCTGCTTGTCATACCACCAGCTGCATCCAACAAGGAAACTAGGCGTGATTCGACAGAGAAAAGCCTTTGTTCGTGAACTCGCCCAAACGGAGAGTACCTGGAGACTTCCACGGCTTCTCCAGAAGAATCTGAAAGTAGGAAGCATCAAACACTGTTGGGTTTCCAAATCCCTTGCTCCCGAGAGTGTGGGCTCCAGACAGAGCAACCAGTTCTCGCGTTCTACGAAGAAAAAGGAAGAAGAAGAAGAAGAAGAAGAAGGAGCACAAACAAATCTCATTTCTTCAACAATGGCGGCAATGTTAGAAAATTTACAACTCACGAAAATCCTTTCTTCAGAAAGCATCGCTTCAAGCCCAAAGCATCCATAGACTCTCCAGGAAGTTTCCCTTCAGGATCAGCCTCCCTACCAAAGAATGTTTTCTCTTTTACTCCTGCATCGAACTCAACCCAGTTGTTCTCATTCAAACTTACAATGAATCTAATCTGCCTGTCCCAACAGGGATGTTTGGACCCCCACAGATTGAAACTGCTTCTGCACCAGCGATTGCAATCATATCTGCCCATGAAGCTGCCAAAGAACATTTCAGAAACATGTTACTCGCCCAAACCCGGCCAATCCTCACCCAAATTTTAGTTGGTCAAGAAAAGAAGCTAAATTCAAACCTGCTTCTACTGCATCCACTTCACTCTTTGCTTTCTCAAGAATCTAAAGAACATGTATCCATTGATTGGTTAACCGGGGGGAAGTTTATAGTTAATTTCAGCAGGCCACACTAAGCGAGGGAGAACACAATACGAAACATCACAGAAAGAGAGAGAGAGAGACAGAGCTCACCTTCAAAGATTTTTTGAGACCAGTATTTTCAGGTCTATCAAGCTCATAAACAATGGAACCATTCATGCCACCTGCATAATAGTTCTAAATTGAAAAGACGAGAAAAATGATATATTGAAAATTCATTCCAGAGAGATACCTGAATTTTCGTCTATATCAAAAGTTCCTGCGTCGTGAAATACCAGACGGAGAATGCCAGCAGCCTTACCCTTGGACACGACCTTCCTGACCTCTTCCCTTATTCGTAAATCAGCACCTGTTCCCGTTCTTCAATGTCGAACAAAATGAAAAGTATGACGCTAGCACAGTGAAACATAATACGAGGTATTACGATACGGATAACAGGGAGCTCCTTTCAGGGTTTTTGTTTACTTACTCTGCTGTGGCCACCGCTAAACTCCCCAAGCAGTCAGGCAACGGGAGAAGAAACGGCATCGGAGAAGTAAAAACGAGAGCTCGCCTCGTCCAACCGCACGAATCAGTCCGAACTGTAAAAAAGAACCATTTTTTCTTCCAACCCAGCTGAGGGTCAAGGCATATTTTGTTCAAAATAGAATTTATTGTCCATAACCATACCTGAATCCCGAAGAGGAGTGAGAAGGGAGCAGGCTACCAAGGATTTGGAATTAAACGCGAGCATTGAGGAAGAACAGCAGCGTGAATTGGCGGGAAACAGAAATTCGAATCTCAATCGGGAAGAGTTGGAAGCGGCGGAGCAGACCATCCAGATCCAGGGTTTGATGAAGGTGGTTGAACTCATCTTCAACGGGCGGTCGAAAATGGTTGAACGTCCCATAACTTTTGACCCTAATTTTATTTATTTATTTATTATTTGTGGGCGTTGCAACTTGGATCGAAAAAGTAGTCGTTTTTAAAACATAAATTATTAACTAAAGACATTTGAAAAAACTATCCGGCCATGCTCCGATCAGACTTCTGGAAATACAGGGGGAGATTGAGTTGCTTTTCTACCAGACATGTATCAAACAAGATCGTAGCTTTTGTTGGTGGGGATTTTTTTCTTGTTTAGGACAGTAAATAACGACGGTTTCCAGTAATAAAAAACCTTAAAAAAATGCAATCATGGCAGGTGGAGAGGTCATGTTCGCCAAGAAAAACTAATAAAACCAGAGGAAGGCGAATTCGGTAGACTAAAAGTTGCATCTTTTTCAACTCTACCCACCCAATTAAAGCTTAGTAGATTTCAAGCAAGCGAGGAAGCTGTTCTATGGGCAAATAGAAGCTCAAACTCAGCACTCTTACTTTACATTACACAGCAGAAAGTGAATTTTGTGAAACAGGCGCCGCAGAGTCGGTATTGGCCAATTATTACCCAAAACAAGCAAAAAAAATATGAAAAATCAGTAATCTAACGCCAGGACTGTACAAGAAGATGAAAAGATATGAATGAACAGTAAACAAGTGCTGCTATCTTGGCCCAGAAAGGCGCACAGCGGACTGATAGGCGTCGCTGTTGCAGTCGGATGGTCCCGAAGAAGTTCCCTCCTCGCTTATCGATTTGAAAAAGTTGGCATACAGGCGAGAGCCCAGGGAAGACAGGGTGGGAGGGTTGGGAACTCTGGTGACTCCTTCCAGCATTTGAACCACTTTGGTCATGGGCGGCCTCAGAGACATGTCTTCTTGAATGCACCACAATGCAACCTTAATCGCAATCGAAACCGTCTCGTCTAATTCGTTACCGACGAGGTTCGAATCAAGAATGTCTCGTAATTTTCCTTCTTCCAGCATCTTGAATGCATAAGAAGGAAAATGGGCCTTCTCCGAAATTTCTGAGGGATCGTAGCTTTTCCTTCCCCCAATTATCTCCAGAAGTACCATTCCGTAGCTATACACATCGCTCTTCTCTGATATAGCATAGTTTGTGATCCATTCCGGGGCAAGGTACCCTCTCGTCCCTCTCATTGTCGTAAAAACATGGCTCTGCTCTCGAGTCATGAGCTTGGCCAGACCGAAATCAGAAACTTTGGCCAGATAGTTAGAGTCTAGAAGAACGTTTTCTGGTTTGATATCGCAGTGAATTATCTTTGAATCGCAGTCTTCGTGCAGATAAGCAAGTCCTTTAGCTGTTCCTAGAGCTATATTGAATCTTGTGTCCCAATCTAACAGAAAATCCTCCTTCTTCTTCCTGAATATCCATTTATCCAAGGACCCATTAGCCATGAACTCGTAAGCAAGAAGACGATGGTTTCCCTCCGCGCAGAAGCCCTTGAGCCGGACCAAGTGAAGGTGATGGATGCTTCCGATGATGCTGACTTCGGCCCGGAATTCTTTCTTCCCCTGTCCGATGCCTTCTAGCTGCTTCACCGCCAGTCGAGACCCATCTGCTAAATCTCCTCTGTAGACTGATCCGAACCCTCCTTGCCCCAGCTTGACAGAGAAATTGTTGGTTGCAACTTGAAGATCTTTGAAAGTGAATCGAATCGGCATTCCTGATAAACCCTCAAAGAATTTATCATCTTCTGAATTATGGGGAGATTCCAGCATTTTCTGCCTTTTCTTCTTCATGCAGCGGTAACCGACGTAGAGTAGAACACTGATAAAAGCAAATGTACAAACGGCAATAATCACAACAACAATTGGGAAGGGTTTTCGGCCATTTCCATTCCCTCCGTTATCCCCTCCATTATTCTCTCCACTTGCTCCTCCACTCAAGACCTTGACAAACGAGACATAATCAGACCCACTGGCAGAGCTCTGAAAGCTATCTATTCTGTCAAGCAAGAAACAACTTCCAGAACTGCTCTGGAAGAACAAAGCAAGGCAGGAACAGTTGGAATTACAAGAGGATTTGCAGCCATTCAAATCTGTTTTGACGGGCTGAAGAAAATCAAGAGCAGAGTAACTGAGCCCACTTCCCGCATCCACGAGCTGCGTATCACTCTGCGATGAATTACAGAAAGAAACAGCCCCAGTCTGGCAGTTTGGTTGGGAGTAGGAGCTGAGAAGAGGGAGACAATTGCATCTGGATCCCGAAGAACACACATAATATGATCCACAAAATAAGGGTGTGCTGCATTGATCTTCGGGTATTGTCGTAGGTGAATCTATACTAGACCCTCCCGAGGGAAGAAGATGGAAAGTAAGCAAGCCAGTTTTATCTAAGACCGCCATAGAAGTGTTTGCAGATGTGGCGGTGGAGAAGATGAATTGCCAGAGCAAGACTTCTTTTTCGCCATATATGCGCCATGAATTTGCATCCAGAGATGCCGAAGAAACAAACCCGCCATCTGTGTTAACGGTTTTACGATTCTCCTTCCTCATTGACCAGTAAGTCTCAGGAGTTGGGAAACCTGCAGACAAAATTATATCTCCGGACTTTATTTCAAGAAAATAAGTCAAATTGTTTGAATCTGGGTCGCTTACAAGCCTCATTCCTTCAGAAAATTCCTGGTTTGACAGAAGTGTGTCTGTCGGATGGCTAAAACTTTGCCAAATTACCCCACCGTCTTCTCCGATCAAAGCTAAATTTCCCGAGTCCTGCAACGCCAATGAAGAAACTCCTTTACCGCTGGTGTCTGTGGTCCAAACAACGTTTCCGTTACTTTGTAGGAAAACATTGCCCTTTTCATCGAACACAAATTTATCAGAATTTGAAACTGGGGAGTCCCTGTTGGCAGACCACACTATTTTGCCGCTGCTCTGGTGGTTGACGGAGACAATAAACTTGGTCACATCTTGTGTAGGGAAGAACCCAAATGCGAATTCTGAACTGTTGGAAAAAAGAAAAACGCCGCTGCGATCGATGAAAGTCATTTCAGTTCCTTCGAACCCCGGAAAAATATTGCCCACATTTAGAGTACTGGCTGAGCAAGGTCGGAAAACAAGGAAAGCAAGCAATTCTCCAAGAGTTACCAAATAAACCAAACAGTAAGTTTTCATGGCGATCAACTTCTTCGAATTAGGGGGGACAGCTCATTTGTTTCAAGACTCAGCGATAGTTAAACCTAGGTCCCCAGGAATCAAAGCGACAAAGAATTCGAGAATTTCAAAAGTGAGTCGTTCCCAATTCCTCGATGGGGCGACTCATATTCTTCCAGATTTCATAAAATGGCGACAGAAAGTGGAAGAGAAGGCAGCAAGCAGCGAGACAGAGTCGGAATCAAGACGAAACGAAACAGATCCAACAGGAACTTCAGAGAAGGTAGAAAAACGGAAGAGTTGGAGAGGGAACAGCGGATTCAGCTCATAAAATAATACGACAAACGAGGGAGAGACGAAGCAAATAAGCAGAATACAGGGACTGGAGAAGAAAAGGAAGAAAAATGGGTAAGAAAAGAGTCGGCTTGGAGTGGGCAGTGGGGCAAGGAAGAGACGAGGAAGATAAAAACAGAGATGAGGGAGAGAAATGGCGGAGGCGGGGTTCATCAATCCTATAAACAAGCGAAGAGCAGAAAAGCAGTCATTGGCAAACACTAGGAGAGGAGGAGACCAGGGTGAAGATCTCGTCCAATCGTGACCGTTGGTCCATCCACATCAGCTGCCGAAATGGAGATGTGCATTAAATAGAAGAATTAAATGATGGGGAGAGTTGGGGGGGGGAGTGGGTGCAGATTCAAAGGCCCATCCCCAACCAACTCTGGCGATGAGCATTCAATGCTAATCAATCAAATTAGTGGAGGAAGGAGGCTACTTAGTAATAATCTCTGATGCTTTGTTCTTCAAGTCAACAATGGAGTCACCACCTAGTCTTCAATGTTACACCCCGGCCGGCTGACCTCCCATGGATATGTACAAATTAATTATGGAGTGAATCACATCAACTTATACATTCTAACTTTGAAAAACAGCCGGAGTAGATATCGTAATTATATTTTCGTTAAAAAAAATATTGTATTTTTACTGTATTTTCGAAAAATAGATTGAAAATATTACTTTCTGCTGCAAAAAGATTATTTTTCTCTACGAAAAGTGAGACATTGGTAATGAGCACTAGACGACGACGAACTAGGAAGAGGAAAGAGAATATGGTGATGAGAACTAGACAGGTGAAATTGAGAGTAGGAGTGAAGCCACCAGAAGATGTTCAGAAAACTAAAAACGTGATAATTGTTTTCAACGACGAAAAGACCACGCCGGAGCTTCTCCGGCATTGTCTATGCAGTAAGATTGCTTCAATTATTACGATTTTAACATAAAACTGAAGTAGAATTTGAATTACATAGAGTAATGTTTTAACAATGTATTCGCGATAATATTTATTTCAACAAGTAACGGTGATGTTTGCATCGTCTATTTTTATAGTTTAGCGTTTATTTCGTTAGCAAAAATTAATTAGCGATTGAATTATCATTGATCTCATAATTATTTTATTAATTTATTTTCTTTCAACATTTTCTTATTATTGTGTTGTGTTATCTCAATTTAGGTGATGTCAGGCAGTCGTGTTAGTGATTAAAAAGAATAATAATTAAAAAAAAAAAACAAAGGGTAATGAGATCGGGTGGTTGTAATTGTATGGAAATACAATGTGAAAGGTAATTTGAACGAATTGAATGCCCAAATTAAGTATTGCAAGTCCCTCATCTTCTCCCTAAACATATAATAACAAATGGGAGTGGTAATGTTTGGTTCAAAAATAGGTTTTTGTTGATAAAGTTGCCATCTTTTTGGAATTTTATAAGATAAAAATTGAATTTTTAATTGAATTGAGGAAGAAAAGTCAGGGTGGGGAAGAGGTCATAAAGTGAGTGGGTCCTTCCAATCCTTTGCTTCCTGGGTGGGAGTGAGTGGGATTGAATTACACACTTGGTCTTTTCGTGTTAGTGGTCTTGTTGATTGCAATTAGATTAGAGGTTTTATGCGAGGACGGGGGAGTGAGTAGTTTATTCCGAGCAAATCAGAAGTAGTGATTTACTTTAAGTTGTTGAGGCCTCTCAAGCAAAGTCATTACTTGCAACGCTAGGTGTTATCTAATTGCAAACGTCATCCTTATACTTGTCATTGATGAGTTAACGTTTACTTAGTTTTACACCTTAATCTTCTATGCCTTTTGATGTTTTCTGTGGCATCCCGCCCTGTGAAGGCCAAGAAAGGCCCAATTGTGGGTCCGGCCCATATCAGGGGGGGCACAATCCCACATCGCTTGGGAGAGTAGAAAATGCATGGTATATAAGCATGGAGCTCCTTCCTACCTAGTACAACTCGTTTTTGGCTAACCCCAAAAACAAACCCGTGCGGGCTTCGGCCCAAAGCGGACAATATTGTACTGGGAGCACCGGGGGACGTTACAAATGGTATCAGAGCTAAATCTCAACAGGAAGTATGGCCGACGAGGACGTCGAGTCCCCAAGGGGGGGAGATTGTGGCATCCCGCCCTGTGAAGGCCAGGAAAGGCCCAATTGTGGGTCTAACCCATATCAGGGGGGCACAATCTCACATCGCTTGGGAGAGTAGAAAATGCATGGTATATAAGCATGGAGCCCCTTCCTACCTAGTACAACACGTTTTGGGCTAACCCCAAAAACAAACCCGTGCGGACTTCGGCCCAAAGCTGACAATATTGTACTGGGAGCACCGGGGGACGTTACATTTTCTCACTTCGAGATCTAACTTCTCTATCATCGCACTAATCACGGACCGTTCAATGACCACGAGCAATGGATTGTTAGGTTCATTTCTTCGTGGAGTTATATCGTTGTTGCTGCTCTGCTGTATCTTCAATCCTCCTATTTGGTCGTCTAACAAACCTGCAACTGTTTTGTTCCTTTAACTCAATCATCCACGCAAAGCTCCTCTTGAATCAAATTGAGGATACTGAAGTACAGTTGTTGTATGTAGTGGCTCGACACAAATCTCTGTCTCGTCAATATCTTCATCAACTCTCCCTTTGGTCATTCGTATAAGACGAAACATCTATTTTACTTGCGTCATTCTCATCGCTTATTTAACTAAACCGTCCACTCTAGCTTTGCTTTTGTTTCCGGGGTTCTAATGTTGTTCGTATTTTATTAGAATGAAATTTCAATTGGGTGAGTTGCGAGAGTGAAAACATCGTTATGCTAAATTGGCAGTTGGCTTAAAACACTTGAATGGGCCGTTGGGCCCAGCATTAGACCCAAAGGACGGCCCAATGAGATATAAAATATCTGCAGCACGTACGTGGACAGTTGGCATTCGGCAGTCAAGACAGCTGAGGGTCGTTCCTGTCCAACGCTTGGTCGGATTTACGTGGCTCCACCCCATTGGTCCTACATAATAAGCAAGCTTGTTCTGGTCAAGCTTAAGGAAAGAAAGGAAAGATAATCTCATTCTTCGCAAGGAAGCTGGAAGCTGGAAGCTGGAAGCTGGAGACCGAGTATGGCACATGACAATGGCGTGTGCTTAAATAATGTACTCCCACGCGGTCTTGACTCTTCCTTCCTTCGACTATTTCAACTCCCTCTCTCTCTCTCTCTCTCCCTCCTGTTCCGACGCATTATATCCCGGTTGAAGCTTTTATGTTTTTTTGGGTAGAAAACTACAATGAAGATGAAGAAGTTGCAGGTGAAGGTGAACCAGTTGAAGCTCCATGGACATTCGAAAGAGGCATTTGTCAATGGAGACACGGAACCGATAGTAGCCATTCAGATGAAATGGAAAGGTCCTCCAAACTCTGCTCTTTTAAAGATTCCCTTCTATGGCAAATCAAGACTCCAGAATAATCGCACCGCTCCGATGCCTCTAAAAGACGAATCTATAGAATGGGATGATGAATTCGAAAGAATCTGTGATTTTCCGGTCGCTTCTTCCGGCGACGTTTCGCCGGGTTCCTGGCTCACTAATTTCTACGTCTTATACGTCAGTCTCTCTCTCTCTCTAGATTATATATGGAATGCAATGTTTTTTTATATGTTGCGTGCTAAGTAAGTTTTACAAATATGTGTGCAGGGGGAGAGCTCAAAAAGTAAGGCTAAAATGAAGGTAATTGGGAAGGTCTCCCTCAACTTAGCAGAAATGGTTTCAAACGAGCAGAGCCAGAAAAAGCTTTCCATCGCTTTCAATGACGGTGGGCATGGGATAATCACGTCTCGTCAGGGTACCCTTTTGGTGAGCTTTCAATGCACATTTCTCTTTCACTTTTTTTTCAAAAAAAAAAAAAACAAAAATGACGATCATAGTTGTAAATATTGATCATGGGGCGTCCGATCAGTCTCTTACCATGGATCATCCGTGACCTTTATTTCTTGTGCAGGTATGCGTTAAGTTTGCAGAAATCCGAAACTCTCAGGAATCGGCAAGAATCGCGGTTGACCCGGACGAGAACAGGTTGCTTAGGAAGGTGATGGATTTCGCGAGCTTCACAAAGAGAGAAAAGGAAAGGAATGCTCAAAACGAACGCGTATTCTACGCTTCTTTGTCCAACTCGGCGTCGTTTGACGCACCTCCGTCCCCCACCGAGTCATCGGGGATTCCGAGTTGGGCGACTCGTTCGGAGGGAATCTCCGGATTAGACTCCTCAGCCTCATCATGGAAGAAGAGGCGGTTGAGTTTTAAGCGTTCCCCTTCAAGAACGAAAGTAGAGCCGTTGATTGAGAATGAACAAGTCAACCATTTGTTGACCGTCGATTGCTCTACAGCTGGAGGTCCAAACTTATCAGAGGTAACGATCCGCTGTTCTTCGTACGAGTATTTCTCTCTTTGTAGTAAAAATCAGTGATTCAACGCTCGAACTTATCTGGGCGATCTTGGCAGGAAGAGCGAATTTCCAAAGGCGATGGAAACTCCATTTCAGGGAAATGGGAGAGCAAGGAAATAATAAGCAGAGATGGAGAATCAAAGCTGAGAACCAGGGTGTTCATGGGGTGTTTCGATCAGCGAAGCGAAAAGGCGGGAGGGGAAGGCGCCTGCACAGCTCTGGTTGCAGTAATTACCCATTGGCTCCATTCAAATCCGAACTCCATGCCGACAATCTCTCAATTGAATGACCTGATTATACAAGGCTCGCTGGAATGGCAAAAGCTTTGCAGCAACGATGCTTACATAAACAGGTTTCCAGACAAACACTTCGACCTCGAAACTGTCCTAGAAGCTAACGTTAGGCCGATCGCTGTCTTGCCGGGAAAATCATTCGTCGGCTTCTTTTGCCCCGAAAAGTTTGAGATGTTGAAGGAAGCCATGTCGTTTGAGCAAATATGGATTGCGATAAACAGCCAGGCCGACGACGAATGCCATTACCCGAGGATATACATAGTGGGTTGGAACGATCATTTCTTTGTGTTGAAGGTAGAAGAAGATGCTTACTACGTGATTGACTCGTTGGGCGAGCGACTGTTCGAGGGGTGCAACCAGGCGTATATGTTGAAGTTTGACAAGTCAAGTTTGATGTACGAGAAGACAGCGGAGGAAAATGAAGAAGACGACGGAGAGGTCGAAGAAAGGAAGCGTATGATTTGCCGCGGAAAAGAGTGTTGCAGAGAATTCATCAGGAGATTTCTTGCTGCAATTCCGCTTGGGAATGTGGAGGAAGAGGAGAGTAAAGGCACAAGTTCCAGTCGTTTACTCCACAACAGGTTGCAGATTGACTTCCATTACAGTATTCGCAAAGACGACTGAATTCATAAGATGGGGAATCCCAGGTGGGTGATGAAAGTGGTCCACCCCCACCCCCATGGCAGCCGGCTAAGCTGTGCGGAAAGATGCCTCTTAGTCTGTCCCCCTCCACCAAAATGAAAAAGTGGACCTCATCTGTTTATCCCCCACTGTAAACAAACTATGAAAAGCAAACAGGACTGTACAGTTTCTAAGCAAGTGTTCAAAGAGTCGACAACATAACAGACTTTCTTTTCAGATCATAAACAATGGATCTCTGTCAATAGCTTTCCTGATGCAAAATCTGATCTCATTACACCCAAATCTAGTCTACTTTCTAGCTTCTTCAAAGTCTCAATTTCTCACAAAGCCAAGCCTAGGACTTGATACATCAAGAATTGAACTGCTACGCGTACTCTCAACACGTAAATCTACCAGAAAACTAGCAGCTGGGAACGACTAGACAGCACATGAAGGGGAGTTAATAGACTTCATTACTCTACTCCTGCAATTGCGAGTTTTCAAACAACAAACCAAAAGGAAGAGTCTAACCTATGTACCTGCATCTCTCATTGATCCAATTATTGCCAAAACAGAAGCTCTTTGCCACTAATCGGTTGACTGAGAACGGCCTTTTGCTCATTGGGCGTCGCTTCTACAACTACTTTCTTATCTCCAAAACTACATATCTCTGAGCATGGGTGTGATGCATCATTTGCATCGCTCCAAGGAGAGATACGATGGCTTTGGTCCCTGAACTTGACACCCTTTACACAGACGCCTTCCTTCACATGGGCACGATGACTGTCTTCCAAGTTCAGGCAGGGGCTGGAGGGAGGGCCCAGCCGCAATGACAGATCGCACCAACTGTTACATAGGCTCCCAAATGCACATCTAGTCCCAGCTCGATGACTACCGTCCAAAGTATTTACACCAGCGACACACAGATTAGTGATTTTCCCTGGACATGTAAAGTCTGTAGCCCGAGAATTGGAGTTAAAACCATTATGATGTTCTTCAAAGTGACTGCTATTCCCATAGTACAAGGGATAGACTGAGACCAGATTTGATGCTGGACAGTTTTGGGTTTGGGTAGAAAAGTACTGAGCGTTAGCAGAGGGAGCCACGCTCTCCGAGGCCGTAAAAAACTTGTCAATGGAGCAACTATGATTGGAGGAAACAAGAGTCTGGCCATTCAAGCCAGGAGGTGCTGAGTTGGGCTTCGAAAGATTGGAAAAATAGGACAAGTAAGGCGAACAATTTGCCTGTTCTCCAATGCGAGGTGGCATAGTCGGAGGCTTTTGAGAGGTAGAACTGAGGTAGCAAGTAGGATTACTGTTCCGCTCGCTTCTTGATGCCCTTCGAGGAGTGCAGCCCAAATTAAGAGCAGCTGAGTGTGGCAGAAAACAAAGAGATAAATTACCAAAGCAGATTACATGCCTTTAACCCAGTTGAGAGCAACAACTTTCTTTGGTTACAGAAACAACAGGCATTGCAAGATAACGCCTTTTCCTACTGGCTGTATGTAAAGTAGAGCTGAAACCACGAAAACTGATGATAGATAGTCTAAATGAAGGAATACCTTCAATGCAAGGCTGAATAAATTGCCCAGTTTCTGTGCTCTCATCCCTTCGAATGATTGTATTGATTGCATCATTTACTCGTTCCCATAGTGTTTTCGAGTCCATATACTCGGCCTGCCATAAATCAGGCGAGGAAGGCACAATAAGGAACAACATTGGCCTTAGAAATGCAGGAATAGGAGAGTTTAAACTCAGGGGGAGAGAGAGAGAACCTTAACACCAAAAAACACTGCGCTAATTGAAAACAATATCCAGAAAATAAGAGCAGTCAAGAAGTTAGCATGGGAATTTAAGGGGAAAAAAGGGTACCTCAGAATTAGCCTTCGAGTAGAGAATTTCTTCTGCCCTCAAAACAACGACAGGAAGCTTCTCTTGCCATTCTTTGTTCTTCTTAGTGGAGGAGCAATGAATCTCGCTGACAACCCTAAGAAAATAAGGGAAAAAGACGTAAGAGAAGAAAAGAAGGGAGAAAAGGCTGGAGAATTAGAAGAAAGGGGAAGGTAGAGAAGAAGGGGAACCTGAAAATTTCTTGAATGAGAGAACCTCGAATGGGTTGATGTCTATCGCTGTGCCAAGCCCTTCTAACACACTCGTAAGGTCTGGGACCTGGTCTAGGCATACTTAAAGGGAGGAGCAGTGTTTGAGAGCAGGGGGAGGAAAAAAGTGGAGGGATTTTACAGCAAATCTGGGGAGTGGTAGGCCGGCGGTTTGGGTCGTGGAAGAGTGGCAGTGATGGTAGAATGTGGTACCGCAGGCGCTACCACCCAAGAGATTAAAGATATGAGAGAGAGAGAGAGAGAGAGAGAGAGAGAGAGAGAGAGAGATGAGACGGGGTGGAGAGTGTCGAAAGAAAACAGAGACGATCAATAATTTAAATTGATGTTTGGTTTGGTGGTGTCCCCCACCCATCCACATGCCTGCTTCCCCAGCCTCTCTCTCTCTTTCTCTCTCCTCTGAATTTTGTTTCTCTCTCTTTAATTTCTAGCTTTACTGTCGACTGTCCTACTCCTGACCATTCATGTAGCTTTGGCCGGGGAGGTATCTATCTCCCCCCTACTGCATGTCTTTGTCTTCCCTACTCCTAGCAAATTACAGTGAGTCCTCTACCTCAAGAATCAAATTAACCATCTTCTGTTAGTTTTCGGGATGACGATCAATCCCCCAGGTCCCACTTTCATCATCTGCCTCCCACGTGTACTTTCCTCATCATCCCCATCCATCCAACTCCTATCCACCACCACCACCATTAAAGCCGAAAAAAGTTTCTGAAACTGACCACCACCTTTTCTTTCGCCTCCATCCTCTCCCTTCATTATTTCAATCTTACGCTTCCACACCCAACTGTGCCCACTCCATCTCCGCTGTACCTTCTATTTTCTATCTGATTAGTCTCTTTGCCTTCCCTTTAGCATTTATATTCATCTGTCCACAGCCCCACCACCACTACCATTTCCAGCGATGTTGCAATGAACGATTTGGTCATAATCGAAGCATCGTCGCGCAATGCGGATGATATACTCACGTGGATTGGGAAGCCCATCAGACTGCGTCGTCCTCACAGATGGCGACCTTAGAAGTAAGATTTGTGGGAAGAGAAGGCACAGAAGTACAAGAATTGTGGGAAGAGCTGAAGCTGAACCTGGGCAGGGAAACAGGTCCAGCTCGGGTGTCAAACCATGTGGCTGGGCTTGCACTCGGTGTCCGTGCGGAGTGGGACGGCCCAAGTATCCTTCCTTGGGCATGTAGCCCACTCCAAATCATGTGGTTGGGCTTCCATTTTAAAGCTGTATCTTTTACAGTCCGCACCTAAAAAGCAAAGATAACTCAAATGTAGATCTGAATCTCATTCGTTTGTTTTAGAAGAAGAGTTCTTCTCGTTGCCAATACACGTTTTGAGTTATCTCCATGACCCTTCAAGACCTACCCTATTTTGAACTGGATTTCCTATTATCATATTCATCTTAGAAAATCCAAAAACCACCAGGGTGGCATCCAATAATCAAAATAAAAACAAGAGGGTCCTGATCAGCCTCGCATATATCGTCAAGAAAAAGCCAAACCATGTCACCCAAAGTCAAAATCATGATATTATATTATGAGGGGAGACAGGAACTACTTGATGATTGATGACAAGAACAATCAGTCAAAAAACCAGAGGCACCACCATTGCAATCACAACAGCACAGAGAAAATATGAGACATGGCATACAAGAACAATCAAATCATCGGAGAACACAAAATACATATCATGTTTAGACTCTGTTTCTGTATCAAAACCGGGCACGAGTAAATCTAAGCTTCTTCTTCCCCATTCCAACCCCGAGTTGCAGACTAGAAAAAATCATATCAACATAAGCAGGAATAACAGACAAATACAGAAATGAAGACGAGCAACCCATGAACATGTGACTGATTTAATAGGAAGCATAATAGTAAGTGGCATGTGCCGACCCAATACCATTAGCAGGAGGCATCCCATAAGGCATCATCGGCGAGGGAGAGGAACCATAATAGGTTAGGCCACTACTTTTGGTCAAGCTAGATTGGCCTCGCATTCCATCTCTGGCATAGTGCAGCCATAGTTGCTGTTCCTGCACAAGAAAGGTTTGTTTCTTCTCCATATCAGCCATTTGTACATATGAAGGAGGTGGTATGTTTAATGACGCAGCAAAAGGGTCGTGATTATAGGTGTGAACTGTTCCATCTGGGGCTGGAAGGGCCAAAACTGGGTTACTCTTCTTTCCATGCCCTGGCAATGCTACACTGCTGGCACTTCCACCACTCAGTTCTGCAATGCTTGCGTGCTGTCTAACAATGCCATGATCATACATTCCGTTCACTAACAATGGATCTAGCCCACCACCAAGTGCTACTTTCTGCTTCGCCAAATTGCTGGCAGTCTCGACCAAAGCAAGTTCCCAATCCGCATTTCCGGGTTCTGCCGCCGGAGTTTGCCACGCAGATGTCACTTCAGGCTGTCCATTTGAAGGAAAAGCTCCCCATGATCCATTTGCGCTGTTCGCCGGTGGGCCTGCAAATAAAGCCAATGCTAGACGATTGCCTTGATCATCTGCACTATCAATGTCATCTTTTAAATTCACCAAATCTTCAACAATTTGAGGCTTGGGGTCGGCCACTGGCTCAGGTGGAGGTGGAGTATAGTTCTCTGGTGGAGGCAGAGCCTTTATCTCATTCATATTCTGTACGGGCTCTTCTTCTGGAGCCACGGGAAGAGGCTCCTCCCTGACGTCCGGACTATTGGTTCTCTTTGCTCTGTCCCTCATAAACTCCTCCAATGTCTCCAACAGCTTACTAGTAATCCTCTGAACGTCCGGATACTCTGACGATCTTGCCACACCTTTATCTTTACACCACACATAGCAAGCAACAAGCTCGTCAATTTGCTTTGCTGCGGTTGCGTACACATCAAAAGCCTTAACGCAATCACTATATTCCCAGTCGAAAAATTTATCGAGCAGCAGAGCTAAAACCTCACAAATATCGGCGTACAGCTGAAAACTCTCCCTCACTGCAGGGTACAAGGCAATTAAAACCATTCTACAATTCTTTGCCAAACCTGTTGGGCGACAGGACAGGAACCTATCCATCAGCCTTTGCAAATGACCCATCCTCCCAAAAATTCTATCAGGCTTCATTTCTCTTAATGGAGTCACCGGCCTCCTATCTCTATCGGTGCGTCCTTCTCTTCCCACAGTTTCACCAACATCACCGACAGACCTCGTCCTCCTCATTCCTCCGTAATTCCCATACCCACCGTCGCCTCTAAACTCGCTGTAATCGTAATCATACGGCCTCACTGGAGGGGACCTGAAATCATCTCTGCCCTCCATTCTCTCTTCCCCACCGACGGCGCCTCTCGCACTCCCACTTTTTTTGTCGAACAACGTCAATTCAAGGCGTTGATCCAAATACATGGCGAAAGTTCTGACAAAAGCGGAATGATCCCATGAGCTCGAATGGGCCTCGTCCCTAAAGTCCGACATGTTGAGAAGCCTCGTGCCCCTCCTGGTGGCGTACAACATCTCCTCATGGAAGAGTGGGTCCCCTTCGTTCAAGAGTCTGTGGACGAGCATGAGCGCCTTGAGAGCTACAATCCAGTCTCGGGTCTTCCCCAGTCGCTTCGACACGGAAGAAATGCAAGCGTGAACATTTCCACGAGAGTAGGAGGTGAGATTCAGAATTTCTCTAATGTACTTCTCGCTCGCAGGATCGTCGTCATGGCTGGTCGCCTTCACAATCGCTACTTCCAATTCCGGGGCCAAGTTGCTAGAGACCTTAGCGATCCCAATACTCGTCTGATCCTTCACGGCTCCGATGGCTTTGCGCAGCGTGCTCGGCGCCATCTCAATCGTCTCGTCTCTTCCACAGTTGTTCCTCCTAGTTCAGGAATGACTTACGCTCCTACTCTACAACTGAACCAGGAAGCTAGAATTGCGCAATACAACGTCCATCTGGTCTGGCGTCGATTAGAAGCAGAGACAGAATCAGCGATAGTGAAGACGGCAACCTTCTCCCTTTGTGTCGGTGTTTTAAAAGGGCAGATTTAAACAAGTGGTCGAGTCCGCATACGTGGACTGATCTGGAACGTCCATCTATGATCAAACGAGGAGAGAGGAAGGCCGTAGGTGGGTGGGCTATGTCGCAAATGATGTGGTGGCTAATAATCCCTTTAGATATTATTATTTTTTAATTAAAAAAACAAATCTCAATTATTATTTTCAACCAACCAATCAAATTTTAAAAACATTTCAATTAAAATATAAAAATAAAAAAGGAAAAATTTGATACATTGGCACCAAATGACACGATCTCTTTCGCCGGACAGAGTTGAAATCAACCATATTTCTTCACGATCTTCAGCCGCTGCACTGTCTCCACGAAAGCCCTGCAAAACTTGATCGTTATTGTGATAATGGCGTCACCATGCAAGATCCCATGGTAAATTGGTAGAGCTTCTACTTACTGCCATGGAACATCTCCTGCTAGCATCCAATCTCCTTCGCTGTCTTGATACGTGAGAGCAAAACATGTGCAATCTTTCTCGCTCTTTTCATCTGCGAAAAACCAGTGATGATTAATGTACGAATGCAGTGCGTATCAATTTGGAAATGCGTGTTTGTTTGGTTGCGTACGTTTAGAAAACATGGCGACCGAGGCGGCGGTGAGTGTTTGATAGGAGTGATAGAGGCTGAGGTCAACTTTTCTTGCAATCGCCATGCCTTCCATCTTCACCTTCACGTAAAGCGAACTCCATCCCCGGCCTTCCTGCCGACTCACTACCGCCTTCTTCCTCCGAGATTTAATGGGTGGCCATCCAACGTACTGCTCATCCTCCTCTTCATCATTTCTAGCAAAAGAATTCAACGGTTACATTAAAAAAAAAAAAAAAACTTCATTCAGTTTGCAAGAGAGAATTAAGCCCATTGGCTTTCTCGCTGGTTGTTAAGGAGTGATATTACTCTGCGTGCTTGGCTAAGTGTTTGATAGAGCAAGATATGGATCTCTTCTTAGATTTGTCTGTATTGTCGTCTTCCTGGTTGGGAGGGCAGCTCCGCCACATCTGCAGTAGAGGCAATGTCCGTGAACAGAAGACGTCGTCTTTCTTCTGAAAAAGCTGATCCTGGAGGGGAGGCTTGCGATTTCCGCAGTAATCTGTGGTTTCTTCTGGCTGGAGTTCATCCCTGTTTAGATCCAAAGGTGTCATGGGAGCGTAAGTGGGAAGAGCAAGACCAAGTTGAAGCTCCATTGGCGAGGGAAGTCACAGCTGAATTGGGTGAATATTCTTCTGACGGTGAATGGTGATATATAGGGGCAGGAGAGATTGAAAGAGGGGATGGAAGATGAGATTCTAAAGACCAATAAATGTCGGGTATGGGTAAGGGAGAGAATCGGAGAGTGGGTCGGCTAAAAGGTTGGCACTGATTCGGACAGCAGATGCGAGGGTTATCTCTAACCACCCACCAATTCCTTCAATACCATCTTTTGGAGCTTGCAATCCTCATGACTAATGCGCACGAGTGATTTTATGGTAGTTCCGCTAATGTGTCGGCAGAAGCCGATGTCCCTCGAAAACCAGCTTCATCCCATCGGGTACTGAAGCTTCCCCCTTCTTCCCCGTCGAAGAGATTCCAGGTCTGTCCGGCTCTGACTGACACCAGGTGGATAGATGGAGCCCAGGAGGGAACAAGTGTCTGGGTTGAAATCTTATCTGCAGCAGAGTGGGCGAGGCAGTTGTTTAACAGGGAAACACGCAAAAGGACGACCCTCGTGAACTCCGCGTGGACTTGGGAAGGGCGGGGGGCCCTCTGGCCATCACTGACTCTCCCTCCTCTCCTCTCCTCTCCTCTCCTCTCTGGTCCTACTATATCTCCCCCGGGTGGTCAAACCTTCATCTGACTTCCAATAAGAAAACGACACCAAAGAAGACGAACCCACGTGGGGCCTACTTTTTCTTCCATCTTGTCGTCTGGGAGTGGGACCAGGTCTTTGATATTTTGCCCCCGATGATCTAGGGTTGACTGAGAGTATGAGGAATGTTTTGTGGGGGAGATTTAAACATCTTTTTCATTACTACTTTCCAACTTTATGGTTGAATATAACTTGGTTCATCCCTTCTTACCTCTCATTACACAACAACAATCAATCCCAAACCCCATAAAAAAAAAAAATGACACCACTAATTTCAAACTTTTTTTTTTTTCTCGTTAGAAGAGTTGATAATCGAGTTAAATCGACTTATTAATAAAAATATATATTATATTGTAACGTTTTCCAATGTTTTGGGTATAGTATTTTTTACTTTTGGACAAAGCCCAGACGTTTTATTTTTGGGGTCAACTAAAAATATGTTATATTAGGTAAGAAGAGAAACTCTACCTATAAACCATGCATTTTCTAATCTTTCAAGCGATGCAGGATTGTGCACCCCCACTATATATACGTCGGTAGGGGTGGGCAATTCGGTTATCGATTCCGGTTCTAGACATCTTGGAACCAACCGTTCAGTTCTCGGTTCCGAAAATAAGGAACCGGAACCGCAAAGAACCGGACCCAGAACCAGAACCGAGTCTCGGTTTTGGTTCCGTTCCGGTTCCTAACTTGAAATGCCAAAATACAATTAATGTATCTTACTTCTTAGCTCAAAAATTGTAAGATACATAAACAAAATATGAGCTAATTTACCTGTCTAAACACTGCCTCAAAACTGTCCTTTTTTTAGCCAAGACTTTTTTGCTCTGTCTTACAAAACCTCTTTTGATTTGCAGAAAGTTCAAGATCCATTATTTGATTAGCTAATCTTTCCTGTTGCCCATTATATGACAAACTTAATAGTAAAAGAAGAAGTTCCAACAGTATGTATAACCAACTAAATGCGATAAAAAGGTAAATAAAAACACAATAAGTTGACGAGATCAACCTATTGCACGCCTTTTTTGTTTTTAGCTCATCTTTTGTTTATGTATCTTACAATTTTATTGATTCTAAATGCTCTTAAATGCAGCTTAAAAAGAGGTCAAATGAACGCTGAAACAAACACAGCAGAATTACCCATTTATGTATCTTCACAAAAACAAATGTAGCAGTTAATGATTCAAAGTTCAAACATCAAAAATAAAATCAAACGGATTGTGAAATACCTATTCTCTTAGAATCCTTTAGCTCTTCTTTCATCCAACCCATCACCTTTATCTACCATTGCCAGTTTTAACAAATTGTTAAAGCAAAAATCAACACAGAACGATATGGAAAAAAAAAAAACAAATTGTTAAAGCAAATTGTTAATTTGCTGTCAAACCAGTGGAAGCATACAAGGGCGGAAACTCTTTCAGCTTAAGTGCAAAAGAACAAACCTTTTTTCCACATCCAACTTCATCTTTACAGAGTCTAGTTCGATACTGAGCAGGATGAAGTCAACAATCAAAAATTCCATGGGCATACTCACAAGCATCTCCTTGTTGACAGTAGCCCTTTCTAAACTCTGGGCCAGGAACCCAGCTGTAATGGTATTTCCTCAGATCTCTTCCTTGCATTTTCACCCAGGGGTGCGAATGGGCATTCAGTTCAGTCATGAGAGTAAGCTCTGGAGCAGGGTCTGACTTTAAATGTAAACATTCGAAACTCATCGGTACTGTAAATCCCATTGTTGATGTCTGGAAGAGAAAGATCGACTGGATACTCTTTCTTTTCACTCCCATCCTTCAACACTACAGTCGTCACAATCTCCTCTCCCACATCTTTAATTACTCAGTCATATGAACCAATCGATTCTTCTTCAAAATGGCCCTTTAGCACTGCTTCAGGTGATTTTTTCATCAAACCCTAATTGCAGGTTCAGAATCAGGTTCAAGGTTCCAGAATCGCAACACAGAATCAAGAAGGGGAGCAAGGGTTTGTCTTCGAATTCGTCTTCAGGAACGCAGAGCATCGCAAGTTCACCTTCTCTGATCTTCAGATTTGTCTTCGCCTCTTCGGGAACACAGAGAAGAGAGTTAACACTTCACAGGTTTTAAATCACTTCAGTTCTCGGCTCCATAAACCAAGAACCGAGAACCGAACCGCATATATGGACCAATACCTAGAACCGAACCCATTATTGATTTAGGAACCAAGAACCGGAACCAGACCAGAACCGAAATGCGGTTCTTGGTCGGTTCTCAGTTCTGGTCGGTTCTTGCCCACCCCTATACGTCGGACCCACATCTGAGCATTTTTTGTCATTCACAGTGCTCCCCCTTAGGGACCCAATGTCTTCGGCGGCCATACTTCCAATTAGGATTTCGCTTTGATACCATTTGTAACGTCTCTAAGTACTTCCAATATAATATTGTTCGTTTTGGTTAAAGGCCGCACAGTTTTATATTCGGGCCAAGGTCCCAAACCGTCAGCCAAAGACACATCCGCTTAGTATGGATAGAGACTAACTTATATATCATACACTTTACTTCCCCCCAGTCGATGTGATATGCAACACTCACATTTTTTAGGTGTTACAAATATATACGTGTATGATTTAATAAATAAATTGACGACAGACGGACAAAGTCAAAGTTATCGATATATAAAAGGTCAAGCCTCGATTTGTCTAAAAAAATTAGTTAAGGTCTAATCTATAAATAATACTGAATAGTTTATCCAGTTTATAATTTGGAGGGATTAGTGTGATAAAAAGATTAGTTTTTCCTTATTTAATGTGAGTTTGTTTTTTAATTGAAGTGGATGGGCCGACCCGAACACCCGATTCATCGAAATCAGGCGTCCTCCCGCTAGGGTCAAGGGAGCAGATGTGCGATGCGTTTACTGTTGACTTGGAGAAACAGAGCGCTGAGCTTCGTTCCAGAATCCAAATTCCCAGCAAAGTCGGCCCTAACGGACCTTTCCTCCTCGCTCTCGGTGAGAGTGAGTCCCGGCGGATATGTCTCCCACGGCTTCGACTTCCGGTAAGAATCTTTTGCTGCCGCTGTCGGATCAGCCCCACGGCAGCGAACAGAGGGACCGACTTCTCAAAGTCGATGAGAAGCTCTTCAAAGGATCCCCCATGACAAAGCGTGGAGCCTATGCTGCTCTCTCCTACATGTCTTGCGCGGGTACATCTCTCCACAAATGCAACATATAACTCAAAGAGTCCCCGTTGATTTTTCTTTTGGCCTTTTTTTCATTGAAAGTTCAATTTTTTTTTTTTGCATTTTTTCATTGAAAGTTCAATATTTAATTGGTTGTTCTTCCATAAATCATGATTCTACTGACATATTACCTTTTTAATGGCATAGGATTTCAATTTCAATTTCAATTTCAATTTTTTTGGATACTAACAGGGTCTCCATGTCTATTCCTGAGAAAAGACGAATTTTTCAAACCAATCATGGCACCCTGCTATGTGACTTTTTTTGAGCTCTAAAAATATGAGCATGAATGGAATGAATAAGATTTTTCAACTGTTGTTATATTTCCTTACAGACGGATAAATGTTGTTGAAGAATTAGAGCAGACTGACCGAACTAAAGAAAGGAAAAGACTGAAATATGCAGATATTTCGGTTACGATTTCCTAGTTTTGTTGTCCAGACCAACGATTAGTCTTTGATCCATATAATTAACGCTAATGCTGCTTCCTTGTTTGCACCTTTTTGTTCTGCAGTACTCTTAGTAATGTTTAACAAGGCAGCTCTTTCTTCTTATAGCTTTCCAAGTGCAAACGTGATTACACTCTTTCAGGTATATTCTTTGTCTTTTCACTCTTTCACGTATAGATTCATGGTTATTTCTTATTGTTTTGATATATTGTGTCTGCCACAGATTATATGCTCTACTTGTTTCCTTTATATATTGAGAAGATGGAAGATAATTTCTTTCATAGCAGCCGAGTCATTGACCATTTCTGACAATTCCTCAAAATTTGTCTCATTGAAGACTTTAAAAGGAACTCTTCCTCTTGCGGGAGCTTATTTGCTATACATGGTATGCTTTGACCATTTCTTGGAAAATGTAGTTTTCCATGTAAGTTTTAGACTGGTTAATATCTATCCATTCCAATGTTTCTTCTGAAAGCTAGCCACAATGGAGGCAGTCCGAGGAGTAAATGTTCCCATGTACACCACCCTCAGGCGAACAACTGTGGTATTTACAATGGTTGTAGAACGACTTTTGTCGGGACAGAAGTATACATCACCTGTTGTTGGAAGGTAAATATGCTTTTTGTTGCTTTCTTTTCTCGTTTGATTTCTGTTTGTGGTGGTTGATAGGCTCTTATATGAGGATTGGTTCTAGAATTGAAACGATCTTTAAGTAGCTACTATTGCTACGATCTTGTGGCTTTCAAAATAGTTGATTCATGAACATTCTTTGTTTCACTATCAGCATTCTCCAACTGTATCATATTTTAGGTGCTCATGCTTGTGCTGGGATATCTAGTTGTAAGAATAATTTATCAGTCTCAGGATTTAAAGACATTGTTATGAAGAGTGGAGCAATTTGGTATTTTCATGGCTATGGTTTTTCCATTGGCCTTCTGAATGCCAAACAATGATCGGTATTGGATTTTAAATACAGAACACCTCTAAAATCTATCAAACAAGTCCATGCATCCTTTAATTTCGCATAGTATGGGCGATCCGAGGTAGTGTTAGAAAGTGTTATCTAGATTTTTGTTATACAAAGAAATTGAACATTTATTTGAATGACATTTCCTGATTCCAACATTTAACTGAAAATTTCAAGGTTGTTATCAGTGTGGGGACGATTGTTCTCGGTGCAATAGTTGCTGGAGCTCGGGATTTGTCGTTCGATTACTATGGCTATTCACTTGTTTTCTTATCAAACGCTACAACGGCAATATATCTTGCAACCATAGCCCGTGTTGGTAGTACATACTTTATTTTGGGATATCATTCAAATGGCATTATTATTTTCTAGTTCTTTATCTTTAAAAATGAACTTGGTGTAATTATTTGCCAGGAAAATCTAGTGGTCTTAACAGCTTTGGTCTCATGTGGTGCAACGGTAAGCCAGTGAATTCTGACTGAAATCATGACGTTTTGGCCTTTTCGTGCATGATTCAAAAAGTCTGACAGGTTTTTCTTTTTTGCTATCTTACTGCAGGAGTCGTATGTGGACCAGTGTTACTTGTATGGACCTATTTTTGGGGCGACTTAGATAAGATGATTAAGTTCCCTTATCTTTTGTCACCAGGCTTTATGGTAATTATGCTCGTCTTTTGCAGCTTTTCTTTGTTTGCTTTTATAATGTTAATGGTTGCAAAGCTGTATCAGACATTTCAGTGCCAATGGACTAAAAGTCTGCCACTTGCAACTGTATATTTATTTTTGTACATCAATTCAAAGTGTTGATGAGAATTCTGTTGCCCCTGTTTTGTTATTTGGGCAGATGGTGATGCTCTGTTCTTGCATGCTTGCTTTCTTCTTGAATTACAGCATATTTTTAAATACAACACTCAACTCAGCTCTTACGCAGACAATATGCGGTAATCTGAAGGTATGCAATGCCATCATCCCATATTTCTCTTTCACGCAGAAAATTTGTGCGCTGCATTTCGGGCACGCTGCGTACCAAGAAGATACCACCTTGTGTCTTGGATTCGACCATGTTTCTAACCCCGTTCATTAAAACTGTTACTTGGGTTTGTTTCAGGATTTTTTCACCATTGGACTTGGGTGGATGATTTTCGGCGGACTAGCATTTGACTGGGTGAGCGGAACTCATTTCCTGTCACCCTTTTTCTTATTTGCTGCTCATTAAACGCTGTTGGATTGTGTGTTTCAGTTGAATGTAATGGGGCAATTTCTTGGATTCCTTGGCTCTGCCATGTATGCCTACTATAAGCTGATGGGAAAGTGAGGGAGCCACCATCTCCTTCTTTCTCTGAGAGGAAAACCAGTGCAGAGAAGGAGGTTGCTTGTTTTTGGAGCAGAATTGAGTCCTGTTTTTTGTTTTTTTTTCAATCGAATGACTAATTTATTTGGTTTCAAGTCGTTAGTAGTAGTACCTGGTGATGACTCTATTCTATTACCCATGAATAGTTTTTCTCAATTTATTTATATTGCGCTGTGTTTTACTCTGTGGGATGCCAAATTAAGGTGGCCTGTGGGTGAGAGTGTTGGGTTAATTGTAAATGATAGTGACAGTGAGGGGTTGTTTTATAATTTAAGAATGATGCCTATGCCACATGATCTATGAGTAGATGGGTCGGTAGAAATGAAAAGGGTGCATTTCCTTCTTAATCGAGCGTTCAGGTGTGTGGATTTAGTTTGTACAAGTGAGAATGTACAATATCACGTGTTTGAAGGAAGAATAAAATGAAATTTTGGTTTTTTAGTACTTGATGCAAGCATTTTGGGCGAGAATTGACAGAAAAATAGATAATGTTGTAATCGAGCAAACATGGTTTTTTGATGAGATTGTTGTGTGGGACGTCATCAAATCGGATGAAGCTTATCTCCCCCTGTCGATACTATCTCGACTGCACCTCCGTCTCTCCTCCTTTCTCAGTTTCACTCCCATTGAAAAGGTTTCTTTTTTCGTACTTGAAGATAAACTTAATTATAGCAGGAGATGAGACCACTTTAGAGCTGTAATTATGAGTTGGAAATGCATCCTTGTGTCAGTCTGGAAAAAGACAAGTGCGGGGCGGGAAGCAGAGTCTTAGAGTTGTGGGTTTGGGTTAAGTTTGGGAGCAGACTGAGTTATACTCTCTCACAGGAAAGCACCCTACAACCCACGAGACGCACCGTCGGGAGTTGGAGACGGAATGTTTGCCGCAGAAAATGGACTCAAGGGAGATCCAAGGCTCCACGCCATTTCTGAAGCCATTAGAGTAGTCCCTCACTTTCCTAAACCAGGTCTTTCATTCTTCTTCCTTTCATTTCTTCTCCTTCTTTCTCTTTCTTTCATTTTACCTGATTTTTCCTCATTCCTTTTCTAGGAATTATGTTTCAGGACATAACAACGTTAATGCTGGATCACAAGGTGTTCAAGCACACTGTAGACATTTTCGTTGATCGTTACAGGGGCATGGGCATCTCTGTCGTTGCTGGTTCTCTCTCCCTTTGCTTTATTATTTCTTCTTTTTGTGCGTTTCCTACTAATGTCACCATCCACTTCAACTTTTCTCTCCTTTTCTTAGACAATGTGGAATGTCTTATGCCTACTGATTTCTGGTTACTGTTAGAAGGGAAAGCTCTAAGCTTTTTGTTAATAGATTGCGTGGGGATTCGTTGTCAGATTCTAGAATGTTGCTTCCCTGATTCTACACTAATTGTTTAATCACCCATAATTCTGCTCCTTCCATTTGCTTTGTTTGTGTGTGTTTTTCTTACGGCTCTGTTAAGATTAGAGCTTGTTTGCATGATTTGAAATGGGGTTCTCAAAATCAAACTTTTCTACCTATTGATATCCAGCAACATAGTTCGATCTGGCTTGAGTTGTGCAGAATCAGTCGTGTTTGTTATTTATAAAACTCGTGTGTATCGTGTTAATGTTTGTTCAGGAGTGGAAGCAAGAGGATTCATGTTCGGCCCCTCGATTGCTTTGGCTATCGGTGCCAAGTTTGTTCCTTTACGAAAACCTGGGAAGTTGCCGGGTATGCCACTTTATTTAAGGAAGTAATGTTCGATTTCGAATCCTAGAAAATAGTTATGTTTCTTTTGATTAATTAAGAAAAGACTTATGTTTTATGTAGAGTTTGCAAAGGTATGAATTATTATTACATTGCATGACGACTTGCAATGTTGTATGCATTTGTTCGGTTATTTGATGAAATGCGATTTCGCAATGAAGGTAAAGTAATTTCAGAAGCATATGACTTGGAGTACGGAACCGATTGTTTGGAGATGCAAGTGGGAGCAATTCAACCTGGGGAACGTGCGATAGTGATCGACGATTTGGTTGCAACCGGGGGGACACTGTCAGCTGCAATTAGGCTTCTGGGTAAATTTTGCTCTTTTCGTGTCGCTAAGAAGAATACTACTGAGTTAATGGCATTTGCTTTACTTCCTGTGCTGTTTGATTGGTTAGAACGAATGGGCGCCCAAGTCATCGAGTGTGGTTGTGTTATCGGGCTGCCTGAGTTGAAGGTAAATGTTGATTGCTAGAATTTGAAGTACAAGTCTTTCGGCTATTGGTCTCAAAGTGTGGTCATTTGCAGGGGCAACGAAGAGTCAATGGAAAACCGGTGTATATCCTCGTGGAGCCCCATCGAGTTGATAGCAGATTGTAAGGTAAACAAGTTGAATTTGTTTTTGGAAGTAGCTGCAGTTGAATGTCATGAGGGACTGCACAGATGAACAAGTTTGGTTCTGCTTAGGCTGAGATTGTGAACATGATGCTCGAGCAGCCCGCCTTTCGATTCCCTGCACTCCCGGGTGCTTATTTATGCAATTTTGTTTCTTTCCTGCCGAGTGCTGAATCTTGTCTTGAACTATTCACGTTTAGGTTCCCCCAATTCTTGTTTGAGGAATGAATTGCACACTATCTTAATGAAGGGTAGTATTTGTAGTAGTGAGAATTGAATGTCAGTAATAATGTCGTGATATGAATAATGCTTAAAAAGCGTATAGCTACAAGAGTGGCATAGGACTGTCTGTGTGTACGCCAAGATGAACTGTGTCAAAGCGTGGAGGCTGTACAAGTGTTCCCATAGTTCAAAATTACTGGCAGCCTCCATGTTTTGAAAGCAAAATTACGAGGCTGCATGGTGTCCTCCTTACACTGAAATTGGCCTCCTAAGGGTGAAATGGGGCCAAAAATGAACAAAAAACAGGGCCTTCATTCTTATTCCTCTCTCTCTCTCTCTCTACAGGTGTGGTAATTTCCTCGTCCGCTTTAGCTGATTTTAATGAAGCATTTTCTAAGAAAATCTCTGCCAGAATATTCCTCGACATCTGATGCATGGATTTATTCATCACTTTCACACCAGTGTTGTACCTGGCCATGCAGCAGTCAAACAAATTATTGACAGTAAACATTTCTGTTTGTCAAGTAGTGTGTTGTTGAAGGAAACATGCTGGTCCTACATACTCATCACTCTCAGAAAAGTCATTTTTAAAGAAAAACATGATAGAGAGAAGATCTACAATGTTGAAATACATTCATTCTCCAAATTTAATCAGCAGGTCATGAGATTAATAAGTTAAACAAAGCAATGGCGATAGACCTTCATGAAAAGAAGCAGTGAAGGAGTTCTGAGGAGGATACCTCTGCTAAAAGTGAGCTGATTTGGTTAGCAGAAGCTGTCAAGCGATTTGCATCTGCTGTAGATGATTCGTTTCCCTCAAATTCTGAAGGAATTCCTACTTTTAGTTGCTGAAGTCGACTATGGAGAGTTGCAGATTCCTGGAACAGTTTTTTTAGAGCAATATTTGCACGCTGTCTCGCTTCCTTTTCATGTCCAAGTGAAATCTGAATTCCAACAACAATGGTGTGAAAATCACTATCAACTCTTTCATTATAATGACTGCACAATATCTCAAACGATTGCTGCTCGGCTCATTTATTATTCATACCAAGTTGAGAGAATTGCAAGACGCGAATAAAGCTGTACAAAGATAATATACAACTAACTTTTGAAATGAATAAATTGGAACCATGTTAAGAAACAATACCTCCGCCTCGGACTTATTTCGTGAATTAGCAAGTTCCTGTTTGAATTCGGCTTCGGACCTTCTAAGAGATTTGACCTCTTTAACAAGTAATTTGGTCTCTGCTTTTGATTTTGCTTCCAGCTCTTCATACTGCTTTGACAATTTACTAAGCTGCTCTTTAGTCGTATTCAGTTCTTGCTGTATGGCATCTTCCTCATTATGAGATGGTTCTTTACTTAAATTTTTGCCCTGGCATCACGCATTAGTTTGCATATCGGCGTCAAAATTAGAAAACTAACCGAAGAACAAGCTCAGTCTATCTATATGTCAAATGCTAAAGCAGTAAAACCTGTTCAGACTTCAATTTCAACTCCATTTCGAAAGATTTGTGACGAAGTTCTTCCATATCCCACTGCATTTGGGTAACCCTTTCCCTCTCAATTAATAGAGCTTGCTGAAGATTTTCTTTACTTTTTTGCTTGGTAGTTTCAAGTTCCTCTTCCAAATCCTTAACCTGACAGGTTCAATCAGTTAGGTCTTTCTGTAAAGGAGGAGGGATGAACATTAAGGGTCCATGCACTCCACCATATTAAAAAACAAATACATAAATAACCACATGATTGATGCAGTTGTCTGTTCCAAAACTCACCCGCATATGAGATCTACTTGCAAAACTTTGATGCATGATCAGGAGAGTTTGCAGCAAACAAAAATTAGAAAAGCATCGACAAATCAAACAACTTGAATCTTTGACATAGAAAGCAGGCTTAAAATGAACAGTAAGAACAATAACAGCACAAGATCTACAAGTGACATTAAGTGATGCATGTGTTTATATATATAGAACGAGAGAGTGATTATTAATAGCATTTTTTTGTACCTTTGTAGTAAAGTAATCTTTCACAGCTATTTCTTGATTTAATCTACCTATGAGATCCTCCATATCATTTTTTGCAGTTACTAGCCTTCTCTGCATTGTCAAAAGAACCCTGTTCATTTTCTGGCGCTGATCTAATGGGAGAACCACTTGTGTGTCTATTGAAAACTGAAACTCAGTGTTGCCCTGTATTCTAATGGCACTTGAATCAACACCTCCAAGGAGTTCATGAGAGCCATCAACAGATGAATTTGGAATCCCAGAACTCGACATTTCACTACCTCTGAGAGAACTTGTGTCACTTCCAACACTCTCATTAGAGGCTTTGCGAGCATGATTTGTTATATTTCTATGCTCTGGCTCCGAGAAAAGGTTCAGACCATTGTTAACCAGAAATGAAGCATTAGAACTATTTCCATTATATCCATCCTTCAGAATATTGTTCATGAGCCGAGCATGTACTTTATGTTGTGGAGCGCCTTCCAGCTGTTCTAAAATGGTCTGTCCCATAAATAGTCCCTCATCAATATTTGACATGCTGCACTTCAGCAGCTTTTCTATAGGACCCGTCACATCTTCATCCAATGTTAAATCCTCAGCAATTTCAGAGTTTTCATCCCTCCCTGCTGTTGGTGTGCCAAGCTCTGATGTTTCATAAGCAGTATCACTACCATAATCAAGTGTGACTGATGATGAACTACCAGTCACTATAGATAAACCTAACTGAGGTAATTGTTGTGAAGAAGAAGTGATATTGGATGCAGTATTTGCTTCTGATGTTTGCTTAGTTTCATTCTCGAATGCTGTATTATAACACAGATTGTCAAACTTAGATAATTTCTGACAGTTCTGTGTTTAGAAATAATAACATTAATTCAAATTTGATAATCTTTTGACTATATGACAAAATAATAATAATAAGTGCATTCAAGTAGAAAGAACATACAAGACCTAGCAGCAGCTTCAAGCTCAAGAAAGGACGCCACAGCTACACTTCTTGATATGTCAATATCACAAAGTAGCTTAGTCATCCACTCCTCCAAAGAGAATTTTCTCTGCAACGAACAGGGCATTTCCCAGGGTTTCATGCAGATGAAAGAAATCAAATATTCACATCAAAATAATTTTTGGGGGCATTTCCAGCATGTACTTCTCTCACTGATTAGATATTTCAGGCCTGGACTACTGAAAACCAATTGACATTATGTAGGCCGTAAAGAACTTGGGCCCTGGATTACTAAAACCAGTGGACATCGTGGAACCCATCTTTTCTCGACATAACTATGCCTAGAACAGCATGTATGATTTTTATATTGACTTGACTGAAATCTTAAAAATTCTAGAAAAAACAAAGAGGACTAGGTACCAACTCACAATCTTACAGTAAAATCGAGGAGGAATGAACCTCTGCTGAAACAGGTTGTCTAATCTAGTCTTACGATACCTTCACCGGGTTAGTTAGATCTAATCCTAGAAAATTTTACAAAATGTATTTCGTTATTTATGCATATCAGTAATGTACTGATTCAAGCAAAATTTTTTAAATGTACAGAAAAAATGACGCACATCTATATGCCAGATTGCCCACCTCTTCTAACAGTGCTCGAGTTTTCATCCGCAAGAGCCCCTTAGGTGGAGCTGGTGGGATGCTTTTCTTGGAAAATGCCCTTTTCAACTGCAATTAATAAATTGGTAAACATAACCATAGTTAATATTAAAAAATAATCCCCAAGGTAGTAGACGAAAACACATCTAAAAACTGGAGAAATTCCTGAATGGAAAATGAAATTTCAAAGAAATCAAACGAAAAGAAAATGCATCTTACATCGGCATATAACTTCATGAAATCGTTGAATCTTCTTAATACTCCACGTGTTGTCGTGATACCTTCAGGTGATTGGATACCAACCTGAACCCTATAGAACTGTTTCTTAAAAAGTCAAATCGGTCCATAAATAAGGAAAAACAATCTAAGGGTCATAAATGATAAGATATGTGACCTATAAGCTTGAAAAATAGCCCAGAGTTTACCAAAACATTACAGCTTTTTGTGCAGTGAATTCTAGATAATATTCCTTGGTTAATTGCAAGGAAATTTGCAACATAGAATCAGCACGATGAGGTCATATTAAATTCCATATATTATGGACACGTGATGGAGAGTCTTTCAAGCAAGTACCACAACAGGATCTGAATCCCTGGATTTTGGAAGAACAACCCAAGAAGGAATTGTCACGCAGTAGCTCCACCCAGAGCGAGGATCATGCGGCCAAATAGTGTTCTCTCCATTCTGCAAAAAAAGTACAATTTTGAAATGAATACTATATTTGAAGGGAAAGTAATCTTGGAATGAGCTTAGCAGGCAAACCTACAGAAACTGATCAACACTTAATAATGATATTTTCTGTCATAGAATAATTATTTTTATCATGTACACCCGAAAGAGAGACAATTCCACATCCAAAGCAAACCGACAGTTGATGATCAAAGTAAATTACAGAGAGTCGACTAAATTAAGGACCGGTTTGACCATTGAATTGAGTGCATGTACGAGAACTCCCAAAGACGATAGAATTATAATTTCTATTAATTGAAATAGTAATCAATTACGTCCACCGAAAAGTGCATAGCAAAACAACCAACTTGAAAATAAAAAGATAAAATTTATAGACGATAGAATTATAATTTCTATGAATTGATAAAAAATGAAAGTAGGAGCGAGGCGCTTACCCATTTACGAGGGGGAGGGCTCCAATCCATGCCAAGAGGAAGGGGAGAAGTCCCATCGTGCCTGTGGCTGGGAGGACTCCGTCTCTGCATCGTCTTCTTCGTTGTTAACACAAAAAAAATAAAAAAGAACGATTGTGGCCCCGGGTGGAGCCTGTCTAAGAAAATTCTGGTTGATCCCCTATGGCGGAGGATAAAAGAAAGCAAACAAATCAAAGGAAAGGAAAGGGTGAGAATAGGTGTGAAGGAAATAGAGAAGAGAGGTAGGGTTAAGATGAGGGGATGGGATCGGAGAAATCAAGGAGAGGAGTGGCAGGGTATGGAGATGACAGAAGTGGCGAAAGGGGATTCGCCTCAAGCCATGGTGATCCGGAGAGAGTACAGACAGAGACAGAGTCCTCTCAAGAGTAGAGTCCTCCTTCCTCAACTCAAGCCTCAGATTCCATTTTCTCTTTGTTTCAATCTACTTTCGTAACGCTTAAGGGTAGAATCTAGTGAACTTTAGGAGATAAATAATAATTAATTAATTGTTGCTAATTAATTAAACACTAAATTTAATATGTTTTTTTGACGTTAAAAATAAGTCTCATTCCAAATATTTACTTTCTACAATGAAACAAATATTATTTATGAAAAATAATATTTTTCACAGTAGAAATGCATTTTTAGACAAATCATATTGCAATTTCTACAGCATTCGTTTCAAAAAGTAAAATTATATTCCAATAATATGTTTTTCGAAGCAAAAGAAAGACACATTTTCACTTCTGACTTATATTCCTCAGCAGAAGACAAATATCAAATGCGGAAAGAGTATTTTTCACAACTAAAAGTAAATATATGCTGAAAAAAAAAAATATTTTAACATTTTTAATTGAACATATAATAGTAATATTTGTTCTGTTTATTTTTTATAGTTCAATTTTTTAGTATTTGTTATAATTATAGTTAAGTAATTGTTTTGATAATTATTTTATTAGAAAAAATGATTAGATTTATTTATTTAACCCTTGCACTTGATTGAAGAAATAAGGCTTAGAGAGAGATAGATTCATCCTTACACTTGAATTTTATGTTAATTAATAATTTATTTTAATTATTATTAAATAAGATGTATTTATTGAATTTGGTGACTTTTTCTAAAAATATGAATGTGATTGATTGTGAATATAACGAAAAAGTAAGCCCATTCTTATGGTTATTTAATGTTGGAAAATGCTAAGTCGTATTGGTTAGTTATTTGTGCTTTTATTAATAAAAAAACAAAATGTATTACTCTTGATCAAAGTAGTTGTAATATTGCTAATTTATTTCTTGATTTTCTAAAACCATTTTTTGAAGCTACAATGACATGTTCGGGAATTTATTATCCAACAACTCATCTTGTTCTACCAACTTTTATAACATTAACGGGCACTTTTAAACAATTTAGACAAATAAAAGAACTTTCTCCCTTGATTGATAAAATAGAAAGAAAATTCAAAAAATATTGGCTTAATATACCTAATATTTTTTGTTTTGCATGCATAATGAATCATAGATTTAAATTAAAAGAAGTGAGTATAATGATTGATAAAATTTCTTCTAATTTAAGTATTTATTATTCAATTACTTTTGATCAATTAAAAATTGAACTTGATCATTTATATTATTCTTATGAACTTAAATATTCTAATGTTGATCGTTTCATGCAATCTTCACATGTTAATGCTAACTCTAGTAGTGGTGCTCGTGGTGGAGCTCCACAAAATTTTATAGATAATATATTGGATGCAATAGATAACGATGTTTATTCTCATACTTCACAGAAAAATGAACTTGATAATTATCTTACTACAAATTATTCAATTCCTCGTGAAAAAGAAATTGATGTTTTGGCTTGGTGGAAAACCAACTCTCTTACATTTCCTATTCTTTCAAAAATTGCACGTGATCTACTAACACCTCTGGTCTCTACAGTAGCCTCGGAGTCTGCTTTTAGTGCAGGTGGACATGTATACGATGATAAACGAGGAAGACTTGCACCAGACATCGTTGAAGCACTTATTTGCATGAAGGATTGGAACGACGTTGTGACGAGAGATCAACAACGAGAGGATGACATAGTTGAAGAATTCAAAAATTTGGATGACGAAGACTAAATTTTCATTTCAATTTCAAATTGTAATTTTCATTTTCATATATTTGCTACTTGAAACGTTGAAAGTTGTGTTTTGAAATGGTATTTTTCATTTAAATTATTTCCTTTTCATTTTTATTTCAAATTGTAATTTTTATTTTTATTTTAAACTATAATAAAAATATTTTTTTTAATTATATACGATATTATTATTTGTGTATATTAGGCTCGTTAGGCTCGGTAGGCTCGGCTCGTTAAGCTCGGCTCGTTGGCTCGGCAGGCTCGGCTCGTTAAGCTCGGCAAGCTCGACGAGCTTGACTTTTTCAGGCTCGACTCGCTCGGCTCGGCTCGTTAGACACCTCTACCCTATTTGTCTTGGCTCTATATTTTCTCTCTGTTTTAATTAAAAAAACAAATAGTTATAATTATAATAAGATAAAAGAAAAATTAATAAAATAACCAATAAAATATGGAATTAATGAATGATAAGTCAACCACTAAATAATTTTTACTAATAAATATAACAGTCAAATATAAAAAATGAAGGAACCAAATATTTTCACTGCAGAAAGTTAATATTTAAAATAAAATATTATTTTTCACGTAAAAAATATTACTTTTTACTGTGAAAAATAGAGGTGAAATCGGTTTGTAGAATAGAATCGATTTGATTTTGAAAATAAAAAATTAAAATCAAACTAAATCTATTAAAATCGATCAGTTTTGGTGGGGTTTTGAAAAATCCAAAAAATAATATGTGGTGACAGTGAGTTGGTGAGATGAACTCCTCACCAACTCTCTCGCGACTCCACACAGCTTCACCGCCAGAAAGAGACAAGAGGCGGCGGGAGACCTGGTGAGGGACAAGCTGATTGTTTTCCCATTTTCAGGCTGATTATCATCGGATTATTTCGACTATCTTAGGATGCCGGTGTTTCAGAACTGAGCTTTTTAATTGTGGTACTCGGGCATTAATGCTCGAGGGGTTCGAACCATCAGCGTCAGCTCACTGCCACAGTGAGCGCTGTGCGTGAACAATGAAGAACGTACGTACTCATGGAGAGGAATCCACGTTCACACACAATTGTACCAAATAAAAATATACATTATTTCACAATTCTTTCTACGTCAACCAGTGTTGAAGAAGAACACTCAAACCCAAACAAACACCCAAACCCAAACATTCATATGAATTAAGCATAGAAAGACACAGTTGATTTCTCTTAAGC
>CM039484.1:21181-85198 GCA_022433065.1 Begonia loranthoides | reverse complement strand
GCACTTCCTCGTCGCACTCCTCGTCGCACTCCTCGTCGCAAGTCTGTCAAGAGTTGCAGATTAGGGCTTGACAATTTGAGCGAAATTGGTTTAAGTAAAATTTTTTTTTTTTTTTTTCAAAATCATTTTGGCCTGGACGCCGCGGCGTGCAGGCCAAAATTGCCTGGACGCCGCGTCGTCCAGGCATACATGGTGGGGCCATCAGCTTTTTTTAACGGACAGCGATGGTGCATTTGTCATTTTCACATACGTTGGTGGTTAACTTGTTAGAAAACATACCACAGTGGTTGACTTGTTATTGATCGCAAACCACGATGGTTGATTTGTCATTTTCCCATATATTAATTTAAACTTAATTTGCCAATCATATCTATTCTATACTACCATCCATCCATCACAGGAGTGGGCCTTAACCAAAACTTATTTTTACTTTTTATTCACTAATTTATTTTTTATTTTATGATTGGACAAATACTAATTAATGTAATTAAAAGAAAAATTAATATCATATACCTTATAGTTTAAGATTAACAAGTTAAAACTCTAAAGAAAATTTACAAACAACCAAAACTTTAAATTAAGGGAAAAGAACAACGTCGATCTCGCAATCATGTTTCCAATCAAATGAAGACATCCAAGACAGCAACAACACACGCTAGGAACGTCCGTCTTGTCTGTTGGATCGAGGGATTGACGTCCCATCGATCAGAATGAGCACCGAGGATGGATTGAGGATATCCTCCAAAGGATGGATTTAGGGCATCCCCCAAATATGGACGTCCCTCGACCAAAAACGAACTACCTTTTCGACTTGAACGACGTAGTCTTAAGTCGAGGTACATCTATTGTGATACTAGGGGACGTCCATTATGGGTCGAATGACATAGTCTCAAGTCGAGAGATGTCTGTTTTGGGATGAGGGACGTTTGATTGGGGAAGAAGAACATCCATTTTGGACGAGCGACATTCGTTTTATTAATTAACTAGTGTAATTAATATAATAAATTATAAATAATTAAATTAATATTTATTACATTAAAAAATAAAAATAGAAAGGAAAGACAGAAGTGTGGGAGGATGACCAATAACACGGACTTATGTAACGACATATCGTAGTTGCAGAATGAGGAGTTCTCTGGATGGGGAATGGAAGCTTCAACTATTCCCAATAAAAATAACACGTCGCCCAATGACTAACGTCTGTGAGGGTGACATGGCGATCACTGATTGGTCCGACGTGAATAATCTTCTTCTTAATTACGCTTTTGCCTTTTGATTGGGCACTTGGGTTTGGGTCATTGGGTCTCACGTCTGAGCTCATCCCCTTTATTTATGGCGGAAAAGAAAGAGAAAGCAGATACACACGTGCCTGCTTCTTCTTTTGCCCAACGCAGTCGAGTCCAGACTCGACGCGACATCGATCTGAATCTCCAATCCGCGCCATCTTTCACTTCTCTCTTTTCAGTTTCTGTTCTTTTTTCCAAATTCCGTCATCCCACTGCCTCCGAACGCTCAGCGTAGTGAAAGGGGATGGCCATACTCTATGCGCTGGTGGCCAGGGGATCCGTCGTCCTTGCTGAATTCTCCGCCACTTCCACCAATGCCAGTGTCATCGCTCGCCAAATATTGGACAAACTACCCGGCACTAATGATTCTCATGTATCCTACTCCCAGGACCGTTATATCTTCCATGTTAAACGCACTGATGGACTCACTGTCCTATGTATGGCCGATGAAACTGCCGGAAGTAAGTTCCTTTTTTTATTTTTATTTTTTTTCAATCTTGCTCCTGAAATCGCAGCTGTGTAATCTCGGTCCCCCTATTATTTTTGTGTTCTTTCAAGACTGTAATTATCATCAATACTTCTGGTCTCCCGGCCCGAGAATTTAGGGTTTAGCATAATTTAGGGCAATTAGCTCAGAGCCAGGATCGCGTTATCTGGTAATCTGCGTTATTTTAATTCAGTGCAATTGGGGCATTCGCCTTGCTATAGTTTAATCAAGCATTTGTTTTAAAGCTAAAATATTATTGCCTATCAATATTGTGTTCATAGTCTAAGATTGCCTTGTTGGCGCTGTTGTCAAAAGGAGTGAAGATAATGATTTTTCTGATAGTAATATGGAAGACAACGGTTTCCGCTGGTTCACTATTTATCATCTTTCTAGCTGTCTTGTGAATTTTGTTACCTAATTGGTGGGTGCTTTATTTGTGGAGAATCGCTAGCTGGAGGAACTCTCAATAATGTCGAACTCTTATTCAATCTGAAATTACAGTTGACTTTCGTGTTACATTAGTAATAGTTGATGTTGTTGAAGGTTTGTAGCTTCCTTGAAGTCCACTACTCATTTTTCTGCCAGCATTAGCTGAGTAATTGTGGCCAGACTTGAGCGTTGGCAATTGATGTCATGTTTACTAAATTGAAGATGTCTGCATAACCTCTCTCTCTTTCTCTCTCCCACATACGCATCTGCATATTTCGAGCATAGGCTTAAGTTATATTTAAGGGTTAGGCTTAGCTGGTCTTGTATGACTCTTCCCCGAAGGAGTGATGATTATTTTTCCCTGTAGGGCGAATTCCTTTTGCATTCCTGGAAGACATTCACCAGAGATTTGTCAGGACATATGGTCGTGCAGTTCTTTCTGCCCAAGCATATTCCATGAACGATGAGTTCTCAAGAGTTTTGAGTCAACAAATGGAATACTACTCAAATGACCCAAATGCAGATAGGATAAACAGGCTAAAAGGTGAAATGGGTCAGGTAAGTGTCAGCCATCGAACTTTCCTTTTCTCTTTGATCAGTTTTTCATATTTGGGTCATTGTATTGATATCAACAGGTACGTAATGTGATGATAGAAAATATTGACAAAGTTTTAGAGAGAGGTGATCGCTTGGAGTTACTGGTTGATAAAACTGCAAACATGCAAGGAAACACCTTCCGATTCCGAAAGCAAGCTCGCCGTTTCAGAAGCACAGTATGGTGGAGAAATGTTAAGCTCATGTATGTTTCTACACTAAGAATACGTGTTTATCTATGAATATGCGCAATAAACGAAAAGTCTCATTCTATGGTACTGTTTGCATGATTTTGTTATGCAATAATGCACGATTTGTCAAAAGTCCTCGGACATCCTCATTGTTATTTTTGAAAGATTGATTGTTGACTAACAATTGGGCATGCACCCGTGGTCATAAATAAAAAATTTGCCTTCTTGTTAGTGAGAGAAAGTGGAAACCATGCAAGTTTTTGATGAAATAGTAGTAGTTTCAATTTTTTTAAGAAGGACCCATTAAATATTTAAGAGAACACAGTACTGTGTCATGAAAGCCTTTGCAACTGGAAGCACTTACATGACACGTCTGCTACATTTATAGGTTGTGCAGTGAAAATATGAACTAAGCATCTTGTTTTTACTTTTGTCCTCTAAATTTTATTGGGATGGTGCTTATACCATTATGAATGACCTATTAAGTTCGACTTCTTTGTTATCGCTGATAAAATTGCCTCGAATTTTGCAGTGTTGCACTCGTCATAGCCATCATAGTGATCATCTATATTATATTGGCTGTTGTTTGCCATGGCCTAGCGCTTCCTAGGTGCTTTAGGTGAGTACAAAAGGTTGGTGAGCCGCCCGATTGAGTTTGCCTTCCTCGGCCTTGTATTCTTGTGTTGGTAAAGAAGAATATTGTGTTCCAACTTCCGTTGTGACAGGTTGTCTCGAGTGTTCATTGTTGTCTCAAGTGTTCATTGATGTAATTTATTTTTACTGATGGTATGCGGTGGACTGATGAGTTGATTATTGTATTTTATGAATGTGTGTTTCTCTTTGGTTTTTTTGGCGCTAAATGATTTTATGGGGGCTGGAATGTAATTTTTGAGACATAATGTTGAGTCAAGTGTCCAGATTGTACATTAAGCACGCATTGAAATTGTTGTATTCTGTGCTGAGGAACGCTAATTGGATTTGGCAATTTAAGATCCTAGGGGTAATGAACGAGATAGGCGATCCGAAAATATCGACCAAAATTGAATCATGAACAACCGGAGAAACCCACGGGACCTGAAATGGGAGTTCATTTGGTTAACTGTGATGGGATGTCACAATATTTCAATATCGAAACATGGTACGACAGCCAGCCTTGAGAAATTAAGGATAATCTAAGTAAAAGTCTTGCCTATAATTCATATCAATGAGAGTATATAATTTTATACCGCGTGGAAGTAAAAAAATGAATAGTTTATAAATAGGGTTCTTTTCTTTACATAGTACAATAAAACAGACCATATTATATTACGAAGATTTGAAGATGTTATAAATGATATTAGAGTCGTCAAAACTCAATCGTATTTTACACAATCTGTCCTATGAAGTCAATGAGAGTGTACAATCTCACATCACTTGAGAGAATAAAAAAAATGTATGATTTATAAGTAGAGTTTACTTCTCTGCTGCTGCGTAGTACAATTAATTCAGATAACAAAAGCAAAGCCCAATACACAACTTATTTATCGGCCCATTGAATAGACGGGACCTCCTTACTCCGTCTCGGTTCTCCCACCTTAACCCACCCTCTGCACCTGAACTGAAGCTTCCTCCACTCTTCGTCTTTTTCATCGCTACCTTCTCCTCACTTGCTTCGCTTTACGTTCTTGGTCGGTCCTCCTTCCCACTTTTATTTTCCCCCCGTTATGTTTCCACACAGTTGTTGGATCTCCTTATTTCATACGTGTTTATAATCTTGGAAATTTTACTCCTTTTGGACAATCATAAATTCAACCTTTTTTGGATTTCTGACTATGAAGACGATTACTTTTCCCATTTGCAGATCGCCTCTCCTTCTTACTCCGCTGGGATGGCCTCCACAACTCATTCCAGATCGATCATTGCCCTGATTTTCCTACATTTATGCTTCTCTTTTCTCCCTTCATCCTTCGCGATTTCTCCTGGGTAAGGTTTCTCTGATGGCCTATCCTTTGTTTTCTGGTTTATGGATTTTATCCTTTTTTATTTTATTTTCTTCTTGTTGAATTTATGTAGGTCAGCCGAAGGTTACATTATCAGTGGTCGTGTAAAGATACCGAGTGCGTTTTTTTGTTGCTTTACTTACGTTATTCAGGCTGCAACTGTTTTTCTCAACTATTGTTGTCTTTGTCTTAATTTATTTACTCATTTGATTGATCAAATTTTGTGCTTCAAGTTTCAAATATATGCGAACTATATTAGGTTACTTTTATTTGATCTGTTTTTTTGGATCAAGAGATTATTGGGATTTCGGGTAAGATGACACTAATTTCATATAGTGATCCTTTGTTTCCAATAATGGAAGTTAAGTTGTCACATTCTATCCTAAGCTTTCTGTAGGAGATAAAAAATCAGTATGTGAACTTTACACCTTGGATTTTATCTGTTATTTAGCATTTTGGTTGTTATTTTTGATCTGTTTTTGGGAAAAGACGAAAGATAATTGGAGAGGGAGGCTTGAAAGGAAGTGTAGCATAATGGTGCTTAACAGATTGATCTGAAATTCTGTCGACATACATTGTGATATAAAGGAATAATCCGAGTTCTATGCATCTTTATTGTACAGTAGGTTGCTAGGAACAATAGCTATTTGAACGGGTGTTGTGAAATGTAAACTTAACAATTTTATGAGATTGCTTTATTAGATAATTATTTTGTAAATTTAACTAATATGTTGTTTATTTTGGTATTTTTAACTTACATGCAATCTTGATGTTTCTGTTCATAGGCATGGGCTTGAAAGGGCTTGGTCTGTCTGGAAGACAGTCAAATGTGAAAGTTATACTCAACGGTGGCAAAATGGTTACCTTTTTAAGACCTGATGGATATTTTTCATTGTAAGCTTTTTCTTTTTTATGGCTAACACCCTTTTAGACTCTTATATATTGTCCCATTGTTGCTGCCATTTTTCTACATCATTAAATGTTTTTCAGTAATTTGATTTACTTTTGAATGGGGATAGTAAATCATCTTTTAGGTGCACTAATTTTTCCTTAATATGTTAAAAAGTCATAATGTGCCAGCTGGGACTCACCTCATCGAAGTGAATGCTATCGGCTATTTCTTTTCACCGGTGAGGTTCCTACTCCGTGTTACTTATTGGTTATCTTGAACCTGCTTTCTGATGATTTCATTGTGTTATAAATCTTAGGTCCGGGTAGATGTTAGTTCTCGAAACCCGGGAAAAGTTCAAGCATCTCTTACTGAGAACAGAAGGGGATTGACTGAACTTGTTTTAGAACCATTAAGAGAGGAGCAGTATTATGAGGTTAAATTCTGCTTATTTGATTTCTTTGCTTAGTCCAATTTTTGAGAAAGTTAAATTGATTCCTTTTTGTGTTCAAACAGATACGGGAACCTTTCTCAGTAATGTCTATCGTGAAAAGTCCAATGGGTCTGATGGTGGGATTCATGGTAGTTGTGGTGTTCCTAATGCCCAAACTAATGGAGAACATGGGTGCGTAGTCCTCCTTACTGAGAATAAATAATATTATTTATCATTTGTGAATGAGAATAGGGGTAATTGGTTTTAAGCAACTTAGGGAGAAAATGAGTACTGAATGTGGCATGAATGGTTGAAACAGATCCAGAAGAAATGAGGAGAGCACAGGAAGAAATGAGGAACCAAGGAGTACCATCTTTGGCAAGCCTGCTACCTGGGGGTGGGAGGAGCAGTTGATTTGAGCAGAGCTTCCTTAAGAAGAAGAAGAAGAAGAAGAAGAAGAAGACTCGCAGAGTTGGGCAAAATGGAAGTCTACTTTTTACGATGTTGTATTAATTCTGGAATGACTGTTGTTCCTTGTTGAATGTGAATGCGTTGAGACTTGGTTGTTCAGACTGACTGCAAATTCTACAAAAATAATCACTAAAAAGAAACAGGCCAAGCCCAATACATGCAACTGCCCCATTGAAAACACTAGTTGTACGCCCCGAGCCATGCCATCGTCCCTCTCCCTCTCGAATTGAAGCTTCGGCAGTTGACGCAGCGCTTTCAAGTTTCTACTTCTCCCATCGCATTCTACTCTCTATTCTCACGATCTGCTGCATAGTTCCCTCTCTCTCTCTCTCTCCCTCCCTCCCTCCATTCTGTCCTTGATTTCTGAGATGGAGAGCTTACCGACGACTATGAAATCGGACAGGCGATCGCGATCTAAGCCTCTATCCACCTCCAAACCTTCTCTTCTTTTGGCCTTCTTCTCCTGCCTTGCTTGGCTTTACGTCGCTGGCCGGTACTTTTCTCCCTTTCTTTTTTTCATTTTTCTTTTCCTTCCCTCTTTCTCTCCCCTCGAAATCCTTCATCCCCGGAGTTTGATCTTCTTCTTGCTTTGATGTTTATAATCATGGACATTGCTTCCTTTAACAACTATAACTACTGCCTCTGGATCGATTGGCTCCAATTTGGGTCCCCAACTTAAAATTTTTTTTCCCTTGACTGTCAACTTTGAATCTTCAACCTGATTTATTTTCATTTCTGTCAAAATGTTGTTTCTTTAGTTACATTCTGCTCTGATGCCTTCTCCTGCCCACGAACGAAGAACGTCTAACCTTTCCATTGTGTCAATGTGTGTTCCCACACTCTTTAAGTACTTACTGGTGTTAACTAAGAAATTGTAATACAAATTTGATTGACGTATCAGGCTGTGGCAGGACGCAGAGAACAGGACGTTACTTGCTAGTCTTTTGAAGAAAAACTCAGACCAGGTTTGTGTGTCGTTTTGCAAATGATCTGAATGGTGATACTGGATCGCTATATGTCAATAATTGACAAAATTTTGAAGAGCTCTGCACATATTATGGTGTTTCTTACTTATGTGCAGAGACCCAGGGCACTCAGTGTTGATGATAAACTAAGAGTCCTAGGATGCAAGTATGTACCTTTTTGACCTATCACCTTCATCTGATTCTATTTTTCTATACTGGGTACATAGTATTTACATTTATATAAATGTTACATCTTTGAAGAGATTTAGAGAGAAGGATTGTAGAAGTTGAGATGGATTTGACGTTGGCAAAGAGTCAAGGGTACTTTAAGAACCATTTGCAGCATAGTGGATCTACTTCTGGCAAGAGGCTTCTTGCTGTTATTGGAGTATATACTGGATTTGGAAGCCGTTTAAAGCGAAATGTGTTTAGAGGATCTTGGATGCCTAAAGGTTTGTCAATATTATAAATCCAAATTTTTCTGGTTTTTTTTTTCTTTGATAAATGAGGGTTTTTGGGTCTACCTTTGCATTGAAGTAAAGGTAAAATCATCTTTCATATCTGCGGATTTCACTTTCTCTACGTTTCTGTTTATCGAGTTGTGTCCATCTCCTATTCTGGACAATTCTGACAAGTGGATGTACGCATGTTGAAAATGTCAATCGATTCATGTTGTTAAAAATGAAGATAAAAAATAAAAAAAATGGGTTTGATTGCCATTTCACTTAATACATATCCGAAATTCCTACAATCGCAATGTTTCCATGATTCATATTCAACCTTTACTTCATTCGATCAGATAAGATAAATTTCATTCTAATTGGAGTGGAATTATTTTCTAGATTATAAGTTATCTCTAATCTCTAGTTGCATTTAAGATGGATTATGAAAACATTGTATGTAAATGTTGAAGTATAGTTGTGCATTTGGTGAATTAAGTGGATGCAAAAAGTGTATCCTTATTTTCTCAAGATTTCTCTCATATGATAATAGCAAGGTTCTAATCAAAACATTGAACTTTTTATAACTCATGATTTACAATACAAGATTACCATTATGTGTATGAAAAAAAGGTTTGACTTCATTAACACTCTTGTGGTTTTGCAGGCGATGCATTGAAAAAGCTAGAGGAAAGAGGGGTGATCATACACTTTGTAGTTGGTCGAAGGTTGTCCATTTCTCTATCATTTTCTGCTTTGAAGGATACAATTTTGCTTTTGTATTTTCCTCTGGTTTGGTACCATGATCTTTACCTTGTTAGATCAGGGTAGTTATTTGCGGGACAAGTGCTAGCTATTATTTTATTAAGTTTTGATTTTGGTAGTGCTAATCGAGGAGATAGCTTGGATCGCAATATTGATGAGGAAAATCGCTCAACAAAAGACTTTTTAATCCTTGTAAGTGATCGGACTTAATTTCATTGAATTTCTGTCACAAGATTATAATATCATTTCTTGGTTGCTCTCTCATTTTATGCAATTTCATTTTTAAAGACATCCTTTACCAATAAAAAAACATCATAAGAGCATATGATAATGCACCTTGTAATACTAATGATATAGTCGCTAGTATTGTCTAGGCTGCTTCAACTTTTGGTATTACTTATACTTTGAAGACTATTTTGTCAAAGAATGCAAAGTTGGTTTTTTTAAAAATAATTATTTAGGGAAGAGTTGACAATTTTAACCTATTATGCGATGGTTTCTCTATTTGGCATTGATATCACTTTTGCAGTGGGGTGTGGTGTGGTGTTTGAACTTGTGCTCTTAATTTTATAGGAAGGTCACGAGGAGGCTCAGGAGGAGTTGCCAAAGAAAGCGAAGTTCTTTTTCAGTACTGCAGTTCAAAATTGGGATGCAGAATTTTATTTAAAAGTTGATGATAATATTAACCTCAATCTTGGTAGCTCTTCTCTGTTCTAAACCATTTTTTAATGTCAAGTTTATGAGTCTTTTTCTCTTTGATTGATTATTGTTAACTATTCGACTGATCAGAGGGATTAATTCAATTTCTTGAACACCACCGTGATCAAGATAGTGCTTACATTGGATGCATGAAGTCTGGTGATGTTGTATCTGATGTGTACGTGCTTTTCTGTGATTTTTTTCAAATAGGACGGTGATAAAAACAACTGTAATTATCTGTAGTAATCACCATTTTATTTGGTGTCTTTGACGAGAAAGGTTTGTGAACTATTAAGGAGTTCATTTTTTCTATTTTCAGGGGTAAGCCGTGGTATGAGCCTGAATGGTGGAAGTTTGGGGATGATAAATCGTAAGTTTCCTGATTTAAGAAGTGAATGGCAAAAAGTTTTTATTTTCCTACTTTTTCCAACTGTCTCCACTGTTATTCCTGATTAATTCATTTGTGTTGATTGTTGAAGTGAAATGGCTGTTATTACTTTCACTCATATCAACAAAAAATTTACTTTGGCTGGTGGCTGAGTAGTACATGAAAGCTTGAGAATTTAGTTCTATTTTCATATCATTTAGGCTTCCTCTGACATCAAGATCGTTTATGATATGCAATCTGTATCTAGTTCTCGTGATTTAGTGATAATATAGATGCTGATGGTTTTATATTGAATTAAGACACACATTGAAGAAATTGCTTTCCAAGTAGGCAAATGATTTTGTGAGGTGGATAATAACAATGTATTCATACCTCCAAAGCTACTTAGAGTTAAGCGCAATAATCAAATATCGTGGCAGGAAAATCCTCAAAATCTTTGTGCGGGGCTGTAATACCATTGATATCATATCACTCTGAATCTTTTCTGCTTACTCTCTGCTCCCCCAAGTTATTATATGCAGATAATTGACGTTGCATATAAATCATCGAACTTGATACTGCCTATTTCTATGTTTATACATATAGCTTTGGAATCTGATGGGATAATGACGTAGCATCTGAGATTAATTGATTCTTGGGGGAAGTGGATGACTTGAAATTACCCTTTTTAATAAGATCCTCATGAATTATGTGGAACTGCATGGATTTCCTTCTTTGAATTGATGAATATTGCATCATTCAGGTACTTTCGACATGCATCTGGTTCACTCCTGATACTGTCCAAGAGTTTGGCTCAGTACATTAACATTAACAGGTATTCTTGTGACCGTTTAATAATGCAGCGCAACTTTTAGATGTTGACCGACATTGGCTTTTTTAATTTGGCTGTGTTGGTTGTGCAGAGGAAGACTTTAGTAGGATTTAGGGTGTAAAAAAGTATTTTGAGGACAGAATCTCCTACTAGTGATTGTCAAGTAATATGTATATATATTTGTAGCTGAACCCTGGCTATGATCCTTATCATCGTTATTACATGCAGTGCATCTCTTAAGACGTATGCTCATGATGACATATCTGTGGGTTCATGGATGATGGGCGTGCGAGCAACGTATATAGATGACGATCGTCTGTGCTGTAGCAGCATTAGACAAGGTGGGTGTATTTGGTTTCACTGCCCATTTCATTCTCCCTCCCCCAACCAGGGGGAGTGATATTATTAGCAGCATACACCATTATTTAAAGTCAACTTTTGGGGGCATTTTCCTCTTATTCGCAGACAAATTGTGTTCCCTGGCTTAATTCCAACTCGGCTGGCATCTCAATTCAGGCTACTCATCTTTGGACGCAGCTTCCCGCTCCATTTTTGGGTTTTGCTAAAGTCTGTTAGCTTTCGATTTGTGTAGAGAATACTGAGATTGTCGACAAACAAATCGGGTCAGGTTTAATTTAGAGAGTATTTTTGCCTCGACCGCTATCAAAGGTCGAGTTTTGTTTTATCTTTCAATCATACCCTTTAACGCAGATTGTGGAGTTAACCCATCCCATCACATGGTAATTGAAACGAGTTGAGCTTAATACGTGGGTTCACCTTCATTTCAAGCAGGAGGAGGTGACTTTACGTTAATTGATTGCCATGTATTTTTCAAATGAACAGAGTTGGCATGGAGAATTTTATTAAAAATGCGGCTACATGTACTAGAAATCCAATTGTTTGCAGTTATCCAAAGTCAATTCTCGTACATAATTTCTTTCAGAAAAAGCATTCTCATGTCTGAATTTGAACAATGCAAACATGTTTGGATCAATGTCAGAGCAAACAAAAACAATAGGTACCTCATTCACAATGCTCAATACGACGATGATCCATCGGAACTACCTACCAAAACCTTCAACACCCAGAGAGCGGTGGTCAGAACCAATCAATAATCTGAACAAGAAAGAGGGGAGGACATCAAATTCAAGGATGCAAACTTTCTTCTTGAAAACAATAATAATGTTTTCAATTGTTATAGGACCAAACATTATTTCTCCATTACAAACAACATGTGTAGGCGCTAGCAGCATGACAGATGACTGTCAGCAACAAGCTGTGCAATGAACATATGGAATCTCTTTCGCTATTTCAAACACAAGAAAATTCTAAAATCATGAGATAATGTATGAATGGGCTGTAAAAACAATCATTTGTATTCTATCTATCAAACCAAATCCAGGAAAACTTTGCTCCAAAACCAATCGAACAAACAAATTGACAAGGGAAAAACACCTGCAATCACAGAAAGAAGAAAAAAATAAGTCCCACTTCAACAAAGTCTGACCCCAGGGTCCACATAAAACGTAAATAGAGAGAGGAGAGATCTAATATCAAATGAAGAAGTTAGATATTGAAAAATCAATGTCTTTATACCCACGGAAACAAAAATATGGCAGCTTTTATTTTGAAATTATCTCACCTCTTTTTTCAAGATTTCTGTAACAATATTTGTATTTTTACGGAAAAAAAAAAATGTCATCATGTTAACGGAATTCTGCCAAGAATTTAGCAACACCAACTTAGGTCCAATAAATTGGGAAAATGTGCACATGATTAAGCTTGCCTCACCACATAATCCCTCGGCATTAGCATAACTACCCAGAAAAACTAAACATTCCACTCCCCAGCACAACGATCTAAAAGAGCAAGAATACACTGAAAATTTTTTCTTACCTTGAAACACAATTCACAGCTTTAGCAGAATGATGTAAAAGAGAATTCAACACCCTTAATTGCTCTACTGAACATCCACTTATGACAAAAGAACTCAAATGTGCTCAAGAATATACTGAAGTTTTGGGACCCGCCGACGAAACAATGGCTCAAGCCTGAAACATGGGACACCGCACTGCCATCTCTTAGCATCATACATTTCATTCCACGCCTGCACTATTTCATCAATTTTAAAACCTAAACCTGCGATCAAAGCAAGAGATCAATACAAATTTTGACATTGATCCTATAGAGAAAAAAAAGGAAGTTCACAGAAGAAGGATTATATTTGTATTCACCATCAAGAGCAGTATCATTGGAACAATGGTTCTTTATCATTACAGCTATGTCTGTTGGAGAAGCTCCAGCAAGTTCAAACTTCTCTACTGCAACCTCCAAACATTCTTCCCATGTTGGTAAACTGAGTTTATATTCCACAATTGAACGCTCGTACAGCAAGGTACCCCATAAGAGGTATATCTGTGACTTAATGCTTGCAGCCTGTTCAGTAGCTTCATCAGCTGATACATCTTTCAAAAGACCAGAAAAATCTATCTTCTCTAACTGGGATTTATATTTATCAGCTTTTGACAGTCCATTTAAACGTTGTTCCTCACTTTCCTCCCAAATCTGAATGCCCTTTTCCATACTATCCTCAGCCCTGTTATAATGATTTAAAACCATTGAGGAAGCTCCAGCTGCTAAATCAGTGTTGGTAGCAATTGCATAGTACCAACATAGCTTAGCATGCTCAAACTGCTGTTGACCAAGAGCTAGAAAACCTTCATAGAAGTCGGGTTTGATTTTCAGAGCTTCTTCATATCTTATTTCTGCTTTCTTATATTCTTTTTCTGCCCACTCATATTCATTCTTAATGTGCAAAAACAGAGATTCCCTTGAGATATCTTCTGAAGAGAACACTTGCTTCCTTGCTCTGGACATGTGCACATTCCCCCAATTGAACAATGCCAAAGCGGCCATCTCTTGAAACTGGTCTGCAGCAATTTCAAAAAGTTCTTGTGCATCATCATTTGTAATAGTATCATCCATGGCCTCGGAATAAAGCTTCATTCCTACCTCGTGAAGATCTAAGTATGAGTCAGATTCAATACCAACATGGTTTTTGAACAGTTGTGCAAACTGCACTATCCAGGTTTCAACAGAAGTAAATTGTTTCACTGCATCCCCTCTATTCCCCAGATCACCATTCTCAACAATGTTACTTGGTATTTTGCAATCCTTCTTCAGCTGATCCTCATCCGCAGATCCCTCATATACAGGTTCTCGATCAGGACCCACTTCTACAATATACAATTTAAGTGACCTGTGCTCATCACTTGATGCTTCAGCCAGCCTCAGATCCTCCACTGAAGTGATTGTAACCAAATCACCCTCATGATCCTTGTATTTTACAAGGACACCCTTCAACCCTGGAAACCGATCGCAAACTATATCCCTAACCAGCTTCATGCTGCAATCCTCTGGTAATTGTGCCCATCTTATGTCCTCCCCAAACACCAACTTAACAGTCTTAGTAATAACTTTTTTTCTCGTGACAGGCTTCATGACTAGTTTTTCTGGCTCTACAGTCAACTTTGTAACTTCTTTATCCTTGACAAGATTCAATTTGGTAACTTCTTTATCCTTGACAAGATTCACCTTCTCCTCCACAACCACCTTGTCCTCTGTTTTCTCCTCATTTTTTTTACCATTCTTCTTCTTTAGCTTCTCTTTCACCACTCTATGCAAACGGTTGACAGGAGGTGGCTCCACACTGGCTAAATATATTTCTTTCTCGTCCACTTTGACACCCTTTTCAGTCAGACTCTTCTGCACCCGCTCAAAAATCTCCGATGCAGAAAGATTATTCGGCTCGACACTCAAAACAGTATTCACATCTCTGAATGCCAAATCAAACCGATTCAGACCCTCATAGCATCTTGCTCGTTTCAGTAGTGCCTTACTATACCTTGGGGACACCTCCAACGCTAAATTGCATTCATTGATTGCTCTAGGGTACTCACTGAGTCCCAACTGCATATAACAGGCAGCCATGTTGCTACGAAGATGAGCAATATCTATGTGATTCTTAGGCAGGAGTTTGAGTGCCTTTTCATATTTTAACATGGCACCTTCGTGATCACGTTTCTGGAAAAGCTTGTTGCCCTCTTCTCTGATCTCTTGGGACATGTTGATAAAAATTGTCATATCTTCATCAAAGGCTTTCGAGTTTCTATCAGAATGCTTTCCTGGCTTAATATTTGCATATCCGGGATTTTCTCCCACCTGATCCTTCTTCTTCGCCATCGGTTTCCCCATTTATTTAGTGGAAGGAGAACAATAAAAGGAAGCTTGAAGTAACAAGTTTCAGATGTCCTTCACAAGTTCATGTCAAAGCAAAAACAAAAACGGATTAACAGTTTAGCAGACATTAGTTTGATAATTTTCAAGCCAGAAATAAGCCATGAATATCAGAAAAATTAAGACAGGAAGAGATAAATAGATATACGAAGAGAATCAACGATGAATAATCCAGTCATTTGATGCTGAATAAATAATCCTTGTATAATAACTTCAAAGACGCATCCAAGAGTGAATAAATAAAGAATAAGAATAGGACTCATGCAAACCTTGTTTAAAAGATTGATCAGGAAAACAGAGGAGGGCAACTAATACGTAGTTCACTGCCTTCTCCCTTGCTGCAACGTCGGAAGTAGAAAAGTTCAATCCCAAACAGAAACGGAAGCAAGGCGTGAAACTAAATGAGATTCGATCGGAGTAGAGGCAAGCAAAGGAAATACGACGTTATAGGGGGGGGGTGTTTCGGTGGAGTTAGCTGCGTTGTATAAGTAGTATGGAAAAACAGTACATATTTCCTGGGGGTTTCTTTTCCCTAGGGTTTGAAGAACGTGTCAACATGGAAAGATGGAAAACGAGGAGGCCTCGTCAACCGTAAACAGCGCGTGAAGAAGCGAGGGAGCAAAAGGAAAATGAAGGAAAGACGAGATGAAAAATTGAAAATGAGGAAAAAAAGGAAGGGGAGTGAGGGAGGGAGGGAGGGAGGGAGGATTGATTATGAGAAGATGACGTAACGGAGTAGAGGCGAGCTCCTGGAGGCAGATGTGGAAAGCCAGGACACTTTTCCACAATTTACCTTATTTAATCCGAAATGCGAGTGAACCGACGCCCCACCGCTCCACTCCCTCCTCTCAACGTTTCCATGGCTGTAAATAACATCGCAAAACTCCAAAACCAGGGGGAGGAAGAAGAAGCAACGCCTTGTTCCTCGTGGGAAAATGAAAAATGAGGAGGGCGGCAACGCCCGTGACACTCACCTTACCACCAATTATTATTATTATATTTTTACCCTCCAAAAACAAAGGATCTTCTTTTATACCAAGGAATCATGTCCGGCCCACACAATCAACAGTCTTCACAGATCCAATCAACCAAATCTTGACTCATTCTTGTCTTCACAAACTCAATCAACAGAATCTTAGAATCGTCTTCACAAGCATACTGCCACTGTATATGCTGACATAAAAGCATTGTTCAAACAAATGTGATGTCTAGAACGAGGGTCTCACAAAAGGTAAGCGTATCTCCTATTGTTGTTTATAAAGTAAACATTATGGTACATGGGAAATGAAAAACAAAATAAGGGAATCCCACGCTTCACTTCCCTTGAGTTGCACACAGAAGAAGTCAGTGTTTTTTGTTTTTACAAGAGACGAAACCCAGAATGAGATGATTGTCTGAGCTTGAAGAGAGATGTACAGATATCCAGGGCCTGCCTCGCACCCGGGATAGGCGTTTATGAATAAGCCTGCCAGAAAGACAAATTATTTTTACATTGTCCCACTATTCCTCCCTCTACCGGTTGAGCAACGTCCCTTTCCCTTTTGTGCAACACTCTTACAAACTCGTTCCAACTCAAATTTCCATCCCCGTTTGTGTCGAACACGTGAAATATTATGCCCACCACACTTTCGGAGAGATCCACTCCACATACCTGCCGTGACACAAAGTACAAGTTTGATGATCATAAAAAACACAGCAAGGGATTGATAACTTAGAAGTGAAAAGCCAATATCCCCCTTAATTGCCTTTTCAAAGAAAGAATTGCATGCATACATTCGATCAACCTACCACCTGAGGTCAAACAAATGCTTCACCGAGGGATCGATCTACACAAAATCAACGCATCAACAACCGTATTTCGAAATGGATATAAGAAAAAGAACAATTCTCTCACATTGTAAGCAGCCCTTTGAAAATCCTTTGTTGTTAACAGGCCGTTTACTTTTCCATAACTGAAGAGTGCCAGAGAAAACGGTTGTAGTTTTTGGCGAATCGCTGCAAATTTCTTGAAGTCCTCAATCGTGATCTTTGCATCCGTAAGCTGTGGCTTATTTTTCAGTTCGTCAACTCGAGAGAGAAGCCTGTCTAAATGAGACATGTCGGCAGATGCAACCAAAGACAATGCAAAGTCTTTGGCTGATATGTACCCTCGAGATTTGTAGTCATAATGAGCAAACTCCAGTCTCAGAATCTACAAAATGAAAAATTATCTCAACAGTCCAACACTTTACTGCCACCAAAAAGGTTATAAATTTTTGCTTCTAAAGAAAACAGATTAAACTAATTAACAGAACTACAACAATGTCTGTTCGTCTCTACGATCAAATAGTCAAAGTTTTGAAGTATAAAGTAAAATCAGGAAGAATATAAGCTTGGTTATCCAACTGTCCTTTTCCTTAACTAGATCGACATTTTTCTGCTCCTAGACATTTCTACAATCATTGCATATTGTCATATAATTCTTTAAAGGATAAACAAACATAACAATTAACAAAAAGGCCGGTCCTTAATAAGCCAGCCTACCCATAGTTAGCAATATTCCAACTACATGATTTAAGGGTCTCGTATTCAGATATATATCAACTGCCCGTTTTCATGTTCCACTTATATGAAAGCCCATGTCCCAACAATCACAAAAAAAATACGTACATCCCTATCTCCTTCATGGCCGAACACTTTAGTTGAATCTACACAATATTGATAACAAAATACTTGGTTTAAAACCTGAAGGTATCATGGTAGAAAAGTTGAAAAAAAAACAACGAATAAAAGGAACAGGTAAAATAGATTGACTAAACATACTGAAGAAATATTGATCGCATTTGGAAAAGTTAACACTTACTTCATCATGCAAATCCTTCATGAACTGAACAAATTTATCATGGCGGAGCTGCCTGCTTCCATCTTTTCCAAAGAAGTACTCCACCAATCCTCCATTTTCGACTGTGCCATAGACTTTGAAACCAGTTCGACGTCCACCTCGATTGTCAGCACCTAGTCTGTTTTGAGCACGCATCAAAGCCATGACTTTCTTGAATTCCTCCTTATCAATCTCCCTAAAGATAGTATCAACAAACAAGGAACCAACATGCTGTCAAATAAATCAAGGAGAAGAAACTTTGTAAGAGTACATAGCAAATAAAAGAGAGCACTCACCCATTGTTATTAATGTCAAACATCGTGAAAACCACAGAAAAGCTTGGTTCCGGTATGCTGAGAAGTGCTACAAAAAATATGTACCTGTTAAAAGACACTAAATTAAAAACTTATTCTCTGAACTGCAATTGACTGTACAAATTAATGACAATTTACACCAAATTGCGCAGACAGATAGAGTCACAAATAAATACTCACTCTTTAAACGATATATGACCATCGCTGTTAACATCAAAAAGCATAAAAAATTCAGAAGGAGCACATCGTAACTCCCCAGGATTCCTCTCTCCACTCAGATATCCATCTCTAACTAGATTAGATTCAGAAGGAGGAAAAACAGGAACCACTGCCCGCATCAGATCCTCAGGTTTCATAAGTAACTCTCCATCTGATGCACGACATGATGCAAAGTATGCAAAAACCTTCAAGTAAGAGAAGGTAGAGGGAGTTGTCAATCACAGATCATAAAGAAATAACTCGCCCCAGCTTAGTTTAGTCTTATTTTTCAACACCCTTATATAGAAATAGACTAATGCAAGACGTACATTCTAATTTTGCACTTTCACATGATAAAAGAATCATGTTACATTATCAATAACTAAAATAATATATCACTTAAACCAATGACTGAATGAAACTAAACATTCAATTAATGTATAGATATATGGCCTTATCAATATAAACACTACCTTACTTAATGCAGCTTCTACGTCAGAATATAACATTTCTGAACACAGCACAACAAGGTGAAATCTTATTTCATGTCCCCACGGTACCAAAATACACTTAAATTGGTTAGATTTACAGTGGAAAATTCCAACAAAATGAGCAGAAATTGAGCTAAAGCTATTGACTGGACAACATTTTAAATGAAAAGCTTTGCAATACCTTCTCAGGGGGACTTCGCAACCGTAAACGTTTCTCGTAATTAAAGAAAATCTTTCTTCTGTACGCATCTGGAATTACACATGTAAGCATTCAAGTCAGAAATTCTATTATAACATTTAGATGCCGTTTCCGCTCCCCTGTCCCTATGTATATCCCGAAAAATGCAGCAGATTTTGCATAGGTAAGAAGTACGATTTTGAGATGGATTCACTTTTGACCCAAAAGAAATGCGACCGAGAAGAATTTAGTACCTCCAAAAATAAAGTTGTTAGTAACTTCAGGTAGTGAAAATTTGCTAAACAAAGATCTCAAAGGGCGATTCTCCAGCGAAGATTCAACATCGGGATCAGCTTCCGTTGCCCAGTCAGCGAAGGCAAAAAACGGGCGATCTGAAGAGGAAGACCAACACAGAATCCCGAAAGCCGAACCCGCCAAAATTCCCGAACCCCATTTGAAAAATGATCCAAGCCGGTCAGTATCGCCGTCTAACGCGCAGATTGCAGGCAGGGAAGAGGAGGAAGAGAGTTGACGAGATTGGAGCTCTCTGATAAGATAAAGCTGATGGATCGACGGTTTCGATATCTTGAAAACTTTTCTTAAAGACATAGCGAAATATAGTAGGATCGAGATCGACCAAAGAAGCAGAGAGAGAGAGAGAGAGAGAGAGAGAGAGAGAGAGAGGTGAGTGGGTGGATAAGCAAATAAACTTATGAACAGACTACAACGAAAGTCCAACGGCCATTCACACCTGAACGGCGGTAAATTCATGAACGGAGCGGTTAGTCGGGAAGCCCAATTTGCACCTTCTCCTATTCTATGGCCCAAATTCAAAACGACACCGTCAACAGAAATGAGGGCAATCTTGTCATTAGAGCAGTTAGGGCTTCTCTTTCGCGCTGACTACCCACCCACTTTCTGACTCCTTGAACTAGGCGCGCATCCACTCAGACCTTCGAACGCTCTCGGAGAGCTCAATTCATGGCGGAACAGGTATTCATCCTTCCTCTATTCTTCTCACTGTTTCTCTACTGTCGCCAATTACTCTTCCTCATACTTTTTTTTTAGCTGAATCTGAGATTGTCTTTTTGTGTATTTTTGCAGACGGAGAAGGCTTTTTTGAAGCAGCCCAAGGTGTTTCTTTGGTAAGAACATGATGTTTCAATTTGCATTATATTTATTTGTTGACGGAAATTTTTCTCTTCTCCGTTGTAGCTTTTCCTTCGCATGTATACATTTCCTATTTTCAGTTTCTATAATGTCACTGTGTAGCTCGAAGAAACCGGGGAAGGGGAAAAGACCTGGAAAAGGAGGAAATCGGTTTTGGAAGAGCATTGGTTTGGGGTTCAAGACTCCCAGAGAGGCAACCGAAGGTAAGAGCTTGTGGATAAGTTTATTCTTGCCAATTTCTAACTTGTCTACGCTGCTTTTGTGCTTGTCATCTATGATAGTCGGCCAATGTGGTCTTTAGATACACATCCTCGTATGCATCTTCCATTTTTGGTTTCTTTATTGGTAGAACACTAAGCTAAGATTTTGTTTTTAGGAACATATATCGATAAGAAATGTCCATTCACTGGCACTGTTTCAATTAGAGGCCGCATACTTGCTGGTACTTGTCATAGTGCCAAGATGATGAGAACCATTATTGTTCGGCGCAATTATTTGCACTTTGTGAAGAAATACCAAAGGTGAGAATTTGATATGCTTGCCCCAGTCAACTTAGTGTTATATCGCTGATCTATGCTTCTGGTGTATAAGGTATGAGAAGAGGCACTCGAACATTCCAGCGCATATATCACCGTGCTTCCGTGTTAAAGAGGGAGACCATGTTATCATTGGGCAGTGCAGGTATATATATTAGTTGTAATGGTTATTATTTTGCATTTGGATCAGTGTTGACCGTGAAGCTTGCTATTCCCTTGTAGGCCTTTGTCAAAGACGGTCAGGTTTAATGTTTTGAAAGTGATTCGGGCGGGGTCATCTGCTGCTGGGAAGAAGGCATTTGCCGGAATGTGAGTTTTGTTTCTTGGGTTTTCCATTTGGTGGCACAGCAGATGAAGGATAATGTTGGTCTGAGCAGATAGACTTAATTGTCACTTGGTTTTATTGTTAAAAAGATTTCATTCTTCGACCAAATCCCATCCTGACTCAATTAATTTGCTTGAAATTATGTTTCACCACCCGACTGGAAATTGAATTAATGTAAATGGCTGCTCGGGCAATGTCCATAGCGGGTTGCTGCCATGGGTGCTGCATTAGAAACAGAGTAGGGTGTCATCAACAAACTCACACTGCAACTCCAATCGAAGAGCATATAATCTAAATATGAACGACTGTGCAGTGGCCAAATGGAGCATTTGAACCTTAAAAAAGAAAACACCCCTGCCTACTGTGCTGGTATGAAGCAGAAGAAAGCAAGAACGATAAACCAAAACAACAGACGACGACGAGAACGACGTGTGATAGGAGTGTTGACTGCTAATACTAGTACTTCCGAAAGAGACGAGTTATGTGAAGACAACCCAAAGCGCGTCTTTGCAGCGTCTTCCGCACTCCGCCGTCAAAACCAAGGGCCCCTTCCTTAATCCTTATCGTCTTCGTCTCTCCCCTCCTTCACTTCTTTTATAACTATCACTCTATCCCCCGTCATGTCCATCTCTTGCACTTTCTGAAATTTCCAGCAACATAGAAGAATCCTCAACCATTTTCGTCGAACGTCTACGGTCAGTCCTTTTCCATGAGGAACAAGCTCAAATTCTCCCTCAGCCGCTGCTTCAATGGCGACGCCCATCAATTTCTTCAAAGTGAGGAAGACCGCACCTCGCCCTCATCTTCCACATCTCCCAACTCTCATCGCACCGGCCTCAAATCCACGGCCAATCAGCTTCCTGATCAGCTCCGTGGTCATTGCAGATATCTGATGGCTCGGATCGGTCACGCCCGCGCACAGTCGTCGGTGGATTTTAGCTATGATCCTTCCAGCTACGCTCTAAATTTCGATGACGACTCCCGGATCGACGACGAGTTACCCCTCAGATATTATGCGGCAAAGTCACCAGTATCTTCGCCGACGGCTGGTTATAATTCAAATAAATTGATGTAATGTAACATGATCCAATCAATAAGGCAACTGCATCAGATTCATGCAGTCGTCAACGTGTGAGTAAAACCAAGCCCTCTTTCCCACCATTATCTTCCATACATTATCTCTGTACTTTTTCTCATTTCTGCATCTTTTCATTTCACTTAAATACTCATTCAGATAGCTAAAAGGAATGCAATTAATAAAACCCAAGAACCAAAATTATCCCAAATCCGTAACTACATTTTATGTAATTAAGGAGGAATTGTGGAGAGCAAAAGAATCTCTTCCACATCACTGCACTCCGTTCCCCCTCTCTCGATCACTTCTGAGTTAGTGCGAAAGAAAGTGATGGTACCATGATGTTTCCTCAGCACATTCATGGAACTTGTTGGAGAAGCACAATCCAGAGCAAGTTTCTTTGTTCACAGCAAGAGCCCCCCCCGATCATCTCCACGCAAACAAAGCATTGTATCGCCAAATTCCTTCCCACGTATTAGATGCATTCACATTTTTCTATCTCAGACGGCATCATGTTAAGATCAGGCAGCAAGAAATCATCACCCCCATTTACATTATTGTTGCCTGCTTCAAAAATATCTGCCGGGCTACAATCATTGCCAGTCGTATGCATTAGCAATGATTGATTTATGGGACAGGGATCGACTTGCTCATTAGTTTTGGCAGCACTTTTCTCTCGTCCAGCGGAAATACAAGAGAAAGCACTTGAAGATTTCAAATTCAAGCTGAGCTGCAACACGTTGAGTTTCTTTCAAATTAGATTTATCAATCCTAGAATTTAAACATAATTAGTGTGAGACTCTACCCAAACTCATTAACAAAGACTTAGAAGGGTGACCTCTGTAATCTGCTATCTTTGAGAAAAGGGGGAAATTAGTTGCAATTAGGATAAAGTAGATGAGTTGAATCACCTTCATTCTCTTGAAGCTCTCATTGTTGTCTGTGTGTTCCTGGAATGTTCCATGTAAAGCTGGCAATTCCTGTTACATGCAATACAATTTGAGAACTTTTACAAGGAAACACTTGAATTAGAGAATAAAAAGTTTGAATTGAGAATCACACAAAACAAACCTTCCCCAATTGACCTCTATCATCTGAGAGTAAACCCTCTTCTATTTTAAGCTCCGCTAGAGTCTGAAAAGAAAAAACCAGCATGCCCAATGTTAATGCAACGATTTAACTCATTCATAAGACTTAAGGATTTAGCAGTCCATCTGGATTTAAGGAAAAAAGATTGGACTCTTGCTAACAACCCAAACAAGTCTAGGATTTGCTTAAAAATACCTTCTTTTTCCTAGACCTCTTGCTGGTGGGTGTTGTTGCAGCAGCAGATGCATTTATAGCTGTATCCTTGAAGAACATAAAGGAGATAAAAACAAATGAGTAACTGATACTAGGTAAAAATATCATATCTCAAAGTAGAAGCAATTTCAGACAGAACATAGGACACACTTCAGCCCCATAGGTAGGATTTAGAATTACAAAATGGAAATCCACGAATCAAGATTGGATAGAAGTTGAATTCTTTAAACGATTTGAGTGTCCACCAACCAAGAATTATTTAAATAGTCAACAAGTCAAAAATGATATGAATTGTTCAGAAAAAGGTCTTATCTCCACGTCAATGGTCACCAAGTAAGATTATTTACTTTTTTCACATTGATTTTTTGCGCTAGGAAAAGACCCCTTCTATACAACCTAGCGCCAGAAGGATTATTCCCCATACCCGATCTTCGTCCTCCAGGTTGCTACCCGAATTCTCATCCAATAACCCACCCCTCTTCAAAGTCATTTAACCCATCACTAAAAAGTTGAATGCTCTCAATCCCATTTCTCAACAATGAAAGAGAAAACAAGAGGGAAGTTAAGCATTTTCTTCAACCCCCTTGTGGACTGATATGATAAGACCAGAACCAAAGGTGAGACTTTTTTTTTATTATGATAAGAAAGAATGAAGGATCACGTCATCTTCCATTGACTATATTAGGACAAATGACAGAGCTCGGATAGGCATAACATTTGAATGACATACGGAAAATCATTAAATATTAGCAGAACCCACAAGCCGCGCCTACGCGTCATATCATCAAGTGACGGCCATCAGAATCTAAAACAAGCTACGCCTCAGAGTTCAAACTTCAAATGGCAAAAGCACCGCCAGTTCTCGATAATATGCGTATACCCACAACCATCTACTGCTAATGCTGACCGCTCTCCAGGAATTACTATTTGGGTTTTATTCCAAATCCATCCCACAGTGAACACCCACAGAAAAAGAAAAAGAAAAAGGTCACGTCGGATCACCCACGTGATTCTCAAGTGCGGTTACTGAATAGCTGGTTTTTGCATGGATGCTAGGGACTTGTGACTGAGCGGAGAGCGAGAGGGTTACCACTATCGTCTTTCCTCAAAATTGAAAAATAGTTTCGATTCATAGATCGAAGCGATTCTTCGATCGCCACGCTTCCTCAGAATCATTTCTTGATTCGGAAAAAACTGGAAAGGAATCTCTGGCTCAAAGAACCGAGAGTGACAGTGGCTGGGCGTGAAAAATAGAGTTGCCAAAATTTTAAGGACGACAATTAGTAGAAACAATCAATCACGTCAAATACGTTTTCCTCTAAAAAAATAATTAAAGTGAAACCCCTACGGCCACGTTATGAAACCATATCGACCATTCCGCCGCCGCCGTGCCCGTGGACCACCCCACCTTGTGGCCTCTCTTTTCGAAGCGATCCATCCATCCAACAACGGAAGATGTTTGGACCAAACTATCCCTCATTTTTCACTCATTCTTGGCAGTAACTTAGTTAAAGGATGGAGTTATAGTCGAAGGGTCTTTTGATCCTGACTGGACAAGAGCGAAAAATCAAAGCGTGAAGAAGTCTCCATCGCCAATGATGAAATGAGCAACGAGTGGGATCGTTCACGGAGAGATCAAGTAGATCCAATCATCATTACTGCCAAAAGAAGATAGATCTACAGCCAGGGATCATCAAAGCACATGTTAACAACTGAGTGCTTCACGGGGAGTAATTTTCACTCCCATTGATGGTTAGCATAAATGACACAGAATTGAGCGGAAAGATATCTTGGTATAGGATAATGTAAATCTGAGGTGAAACTGTTGCGCAACAGGAAAATGGCTTCGGCATTCCGTAACGTATCATCGACTGTCGCAATCGCACGATGATTCTTCCAGTATTTCACTCTAACCAACTTAAAGATAAAGGCTGCGGGGGTAGGAATCGGAAGGATCCAATTGTGAAAACGACAAGTTAGAGTAGAAAGTAGAAGAAGGAGACGAAGAAAGAATGAGAGAAAACCTTAGATCCGGCGGATGCAGGAGAGATATTGGTGGGATGAGTGGAGTCTTCAGAGGCGTCAGATGTGGGAGAGGAAGAGAGGCGTCCGGTCCAAGAAAGAGGGGTGGAAGGGCTGCATCTGGTAGAATCTAGCTTGTTGATCCGGTGAGAAAGAAGCTGGCATCTAAAAGAAGGAAAGGGCCGGGAGCGCGGTTGCCTGAGGCCCCAAGTAACAGGAATGACGACATGAGACGGGGAGGCGTGGGAGTTCTTGAGGCGCAAGAGAAGTTCGACCACCACCGCGTCGTCCGTCATCGCAGCGGTAAGCCAGTCGTCTCTCACCATTGAACCCAACCTCGATAAAGCGAGAAATGGCGGGGGGAGAGAGAGAGATGGCGGAGTGGAGTGGATTCTTGCGTTGGATGTGGTTCAGCCATCTCGTCTGCTTTCTTATTTTTAATACTGGAAATGGACGTTAACCACTATGGGCCAGGGCCCACCATTTAATAATATTACTATTATAGTGGGCTTCATAGGTAGGCCCATTAATACTCCTAATTCTATCAGTCCCTCATCACCCATAGCCTACGTTGGACGTTTCTTAGTATTGACTCAAACTGGTTTCCATTTCAACAAAATGCTCTTGATCGAACGGGGGAAATCCCAAGCTTTTACTGTAGACAACCCAGTTGATTTGATTAGAAATAGTTCTTGATTTGGCAAATGAAAGAAGCTTCTGAGGTCTGTCCAAGTGCAAGAATCATATGACCACTAAGGAGAGCAATTTTCAAAGCTTGAAATGCATTGCAATCCCTATGATACAATCCAAATCTTTTTGTGACTAATGTAACTTAAACATGAGTTGTACGAAGGCAACGAAAGAATCACACAAATCTTGCATGAAGAAACTTCTGATTTTTACAGGGGATCCTAGTTTGATCTCCACAGCCTCTTCATTATACTCTCTGGCTTTCTCCAATTTTATTGTTCTTGGTGAAGTAGGAGAGATTCTCAAAGGAATGAGGTAAAGTTCTGAGTGTTCTCTTCTTGTATATTTCTTACCATCAGTTGTTATGGATCAAACCAATCTTTTCCTGGACTAAAGCAGTGGCCTTTCCCATTTTTCGAACGTTCTTCGACTTAAAAATACTCACAGACATTCTTAAAACTAACTGAGCGGAAGAAGAACTGAGGGGCATTATCAGTTTTACCATGCAAATAATTCTTCTGTAAGAATCCAGCAGAACTAACAAAGGCAAACAGAATGACTGACTGACTAAATAAAATGAGTCAAAATCTTCGAAAGTGAATGAAAATGGCAAGTTTGCATGAGCAACACTTTGAAGTCATTACAACCGAATTGTGCTTAAAGAGTTACCAAACATCCATCTCTGTAGTGCCGAATCTCCAAGTACTTGGACAACAGAGCACAAAGCCATGGATACAGTTCAGCAATCAAATCACCTCAAAAACCTAGTTTGGTGCGACGCCAGTGCCTGCGCTTCGCATTGTACCTGGAGAAGATTTCAATGAACAACAATTCTCAGCAAGGAAACACAGTCGATCCCTCATGACTTGAAGAAAGGAAAAAGACTCAAATCGAAAGAGAGAGATACCTGATGGTGTTGTCGGTCCTCATGCGAATCCAGTAGGGTATGGGCCTGTTCTGCCTCATCTTCTTGGCAAGCTTCTTCTTGATCCTGAAGGTCTTGTGAGACGGCTGCGCATAAATAACAGTAAGAAAACAATAACCACACAGTCGTCCGCGTCAATAACAGAGAATGACCAGATGCCAGAAAAAGAAAGAAGAGTAGAGAGAGGAATCACACCATGTTGAATCTTGGACGGCAGAAGCAGAGGGAAGCGAGAAGGGGCGACGGATGAAATCAAAACAGCTTCCACATCCAGAAAACCCTAGGCAGAAACAAATAATGCAGAATGGATGGGCTTCATCACAAAATAAGGAAGCAAGCCCAGTTATTCATGGGCTATATATATATATATAGAGGAGCGTAATTTTTGGCCAAATAATTAACAAAATAATTAACAAAATAAATCTTGAACTATTTAATTATCGATAAGCCAAATTTTAAAATAATTTCACGAAAAAGTAAAATCTCAAATTATAGAAAATAAACAACGCAAACTTCTTTGTTACGCTTTCTGTTAAAAATTAAATTTTTTTCTACAGCAAACTCGTACAAAGCTTACTTTCTGCACCGAAAAGCAAGTATCTGCTGTGAAAAATGCTGATATTTTTTGCAGCGAAAACGTGTCCTCCATTACAAAAAATAAGTTATATTCCAATTACTTGTTTTCCTCGGCGGATATTTTCTACAGTAGATAGAGTATTTTCTACCGCAGATATTTACCTTTTCCTGCAGAATCTTAGTTTTCTCAGCACAACCTCAACCTGAAACACAACCTTATATTAGTCACTATATTTAAATATACTCTTCTAGATACAATAATCGAACAATTTATGATATCAGCTTCGTATCTATTGTTTGTCAACTCAATCATGAATACTAGTTAGTAGAAACAATCTGATATAGGTTGGAAACAAATCAATTAAGATATTAGTCGTGTTTGAGATTAAAGTTGTACTTCAAGTAAGGATTGTGTTTCACCCTCAAGTTATGCTTAGGAAATTACCATTTTTATAGCGAAAAGTAAATGTCCATTGTAAAAAATAATTTTTTTGTAATAGATAATTAACAAATTATTTAAAAAAATTTAAATTTTTAACGAAAAACACTTAATAATAATGGTATTAACGTGGCTGATGTATTTAATTATTTACGAAATTACAAGAATACCACTGATCATTTAACAAAGATTTTCGCCGAGACCAAGGCAACAGGGCCCCACCCATGTTATGTTTATGGATGGCCCCACTTGACGCGTTCTAAAGTGGGTCCCACTCGTCACCAAATCTAATCACCTACTAATCTAATCTAATCTCCTCTCCTAGTCCTCTCCCCCCTAATCAGCAATTAGCGCAGCTGGAGTGTAAACTGACATCTCACTTGTCCTTTCTAGCTTCTCCTCTTTGAACCATTCATTCATGTTCTATCCGTGGCTTCTTCCCCGTCGCCATGTATTGCGGTTGCTTTGCGTAAACCAGAAGCAGAAGCAGAAGCAGAAGCAGAAGCAGAAGTATTAAATTAAATGTCCAAATCCAAAGGAATTACATTTATTAATCGCCCCACATGTGGGTTGCTCTGCGTTCCATCAGAATCTCACATGCCATCCCTATTCCCTTATCCCCCGGCCCCTATTCCTTCCCTATTTTCTTCATTTTATAACCCGACCAAAAATGGAAACAGTGTCTACGCGTACCAAACATATAAATCTGGTCCAACAATACCGTCGCTGGGTGCGCTTTTGAGGAAGAAGAAGACTAAGACGTGGTCCCAGCGAAATCCAATCAACATCTGCAGCAACGAAAGAGCATGGGCAGAGGGAGGTAGTGGTGAATGCGGGAGAGAAGAAACATGTGCCATGAGAATGAAAGCAACAGTGTCTGAGTACATATGCAGCCAAGAGTTATGCCAAAACAAAACAACAAGACTAGGGAAATTCATGCATGGGGGAGGGGTGATGTAGGACGAAAGAGCCACTTCCCGAGCGAGGAACAGAAGAATATGACACCATCATCATCATCATCACAATTGTGCTCTCATTAAATGCTTTAATGAAAATCAAATGTTTATGGTTTGAGTTCGGGCGACACATCTTTGGAAAATAGCAAAGCTGCATCAGAATTCAGATGTAGAGAATTTCAGGATTTGGTCAAGGAAAGATCTCAAGCAATGCGCATAGATTCAGGTCAAGATATAATTTTTTTGGGTATCTTCTTAGTCATGTGAATTGAATGTGGTCAGTTTTGAATATTTCAGTCCCCTGGCCTTATTTAATCAATGATCATCTATCTATCTCTAACAATCCAACTGGTCGCTACTAGACAAGAAACTAGAGAGAGAGACCTGAACCTGTCGTGGGACCCAACTTATGCTCGCCAGGTGGAGATTTGAAAAATGGCTCTAAATTGTCAGCATCACTGTCCACAAAATCAACTACATAAACCCCTCTGATCTCTCCTTAATTATCTCACTCCCCCGCATTTTCACATACGTCTTCTGGGTGCGAAGATATCCATGGACAGACCGCAGCAGCGATACCGAGGCGTCAGACAGAGGCATTGGGGCTCTTGGGTCTCTGAAATTCGCCATCCTTTACTGTGAGTAAATCCTTGTTTCGAACGGCATTTGAAAAAATAATACTTGGTGAAACTGATGGTTTTGAATATGCAGGAAGATTAGAATTTGGCTAGGCACGTTTGAAACGGCGGTTGATGCGGCAAGAGCCTATGATGAAGCAGCGAGGTTGATGTGCGGACCAAGGGCGCGAACCAACTTCCCTTACGACCCAAAAGCTTCTCTCTCACCAACTTCCAAGCTTCTCTCTGCAACCTTAACTGCGAAGCTTCACAGATGCTACATGGCTTCTCTACAGCTCACGAACCAAATCCCGCAACATCGTCAGAAGCCGCAGCCATTACAACAAGTCGTTTCGAGCACTGGTAAATCCACGGAAGGGATGATAGAGAAGAACCCAATTGCGGTGGGAGAGGGAGATCAGAAGGTGGAGAGAGTGAAAGTGGAAAGCCGTCCGGAACAGGCTCTGGAAGAGGATCAAATAGAGCAAATGATAGAGGAGCTTCTAGACTATGGATCTATGGAGTTGTGTTATGTGGTCCAACCCCAGGGTCTATGAGTCCTAATTATCATGTCATCACGCACGAAATACCCACCATTTTTAGCGAAATTAACTGGTGTTTACCGGCATTTGAGGCTCGAATTCTCTCTCATCTTGACCAAGTAGGGTCACTTGTATTGTATATTTAGTATTCATTGTAGTGGAAATTTCCAATCCAACCCATAATAAAGACAAAGAGGAAAATCAAGACAACGGAATTCCGCGGGGGTGCCATTCTGAGCCAAGAATTGTGTTCGAATATTGTGCGAATGAATTATTGATTGATAGGTTCTTCTCTCTCTCTCAAAACACGCCATTAAAAGAGAGGTTTTTCTGTTTCTGTCAGGATAGTCCTCTGGACAGTAAGCATTTAAAGCTGTATAATGTATCCATTGCAATGATGAGTGAATGCATGATTGCATGAGATGAATAGATAGTAGATAGTCAAAAGTGTGCCAGAGAAGTCGACAAAATAATGGCTGAAAATGTTGGATTGACTGAGCTAACATGCTGCAGTGTAGTGTAGCCTGCTGTGCTAGGAAACTCCTGATTTGTCTTCGGGGAGAGACGGCTAAGAAAAGGGCACTCTCAGACAAACGCAGGATCAACCAAATTCATTGTTCCACTCCTTTTCGTACAACTCGTCCCAGGTTCAATCGTTCAGATGAAGTTCCCACAAAATTCCCAGTAGTTTACAAAACCCATATTCCTCAAAGACACCTCTTCTACTTTGTTGACACAAGTCCTCCAGATTCCTCACCCAAATGATACAGATTGTAGTCTCATTTTATTAATCATAGAAGGTGACTGGATCAGTAATCATGCTCTCGGACATTACTGAAATCGAAGCAACAAATTTGATGGATCAGCACTACAATAATATTGGCTCCTTTCAAGACTAGAACATCCTGTCATACAAGGCTTCCACCAAGTTATTAACGAGTCTAGAGATGATCTGGTTCAGGTTATAGTAATCAGCAGATTCCATTTTGTTCCCTTGTATTTCTTTTTCCTGCAAAAAACACACACACACACACACAAGGTACAATGAAAAACACAGACAAGTTTAGTTTCTACAGCATGATTCCATACAATACAGCTATCTAATTCTCCATCCACACACAGCAAAGAACAACGCAGCGTAAAAAAACGAACAAAGGAAAGAATACTAACCTCAACCTCACTTGGTAAATTGAATTTTGAACATGAACTCCCATCTGTAAGTTAGCAGACTTCAGATAACCTTGCATGGCAGCTAAGGTAATTTATAAGTAGAATACTAGAGGAAGACTCTCCTTCTTTTACAACATTTCGCAGACCAATATTTATTGAGCAAGATGATAAACAATCACCAGGGAAAAGAACAGAAGGAAAAGCAGAGAACAGCATTTAGTGTTTGGAGAAAATGCCCTGGTCATTTTCATAAAATGGAAAACAGTATATTAGATAAAATCTGCTTTATTTCTAAAATCTGTAAACTCTTCCTCTGTGCTAAAAGAATGTAATAAGTATACAAAATACAAGTTTCAGATGGGTTACTTTTACTTTTCTAGGAGAGATTGGAGAAGATCACTATATGTTCTGAACTCCACAAAAATAAAAACCTTAGCCGCATTGTTATCTGTCTAGAGGTTCAAGCTGAATCTCCATTACTCCTGACTGTTGCGATTCTTTTTCTGCAGTCGTTCTGCTTGTACCCAAAAGATCAAGAGAGTCGTCCTCATCAACATTACCCAAAACCCAACTGCTTCTTCCATTTGTCCCACTATTCCTTTGTCTTTCATGGTATTCCAAATATATGACTGTTAATGCACCAATTATGAACCAAACAATTAAAGCCCAATTGAGCTCTCGTATATTTTCAATACCATACCTATCTCCCAAATGCTTCATTCCAGTTCCTAATGCGGCCATGCCAACAACAATGGTACATCTACCAACAATTACATGGAAATACTCCCAAATAAGCCTTTTGGAAGAAACCCCATAAGTATTTGCAGGTCGCTTAGGCCTTAGGAATGCATTAACTGGTTGTAGACAGGCCAAAAATATTGCAGTGATTCCTAACTTAACATGTAACGAACTGGCGTAGAAGCCTCGAAGCTCTGCTACTGCAAAAAGAAGGCCAAGTAGGACAATAGCCAGACCTGAGTACTGCAAATAAACATGGATTTGATACCACCTCTCCCCCTTCACATGTTTTAAGTATCTGGCTGCTAATATTCCACCGGGCAGTAAAATACCCCAAGCAAGAAACATCATAAACCCATGAACAGCTAGTACTGGGCGTAAATCCTGCTCTGCCTCTGCATAGCCCCGCATAAGCATAACTCGCATTGGCCTACTGCTTGTTGCAGAATGCATATTTCTCTCACTCAAAGTTCCATCTTCCCATTTAGAACCCATTGCCCAAATAACTTTGAGAGGAGTTGTCGGATCAATAATATTTTTACACTCTGGTCTGTCACCTTGACTACACAACGGTTTCAAAGGCCGTGTGAACTCCAGAGTAATAATTCCATTTTCTGACTTGCACCTTACAAATGTCAAATTCTCTTTTGTTGGATGAACACTCAATGCATCCTTCCCATCAATCCAATACGTACTTACCCTTCCTTTACCACTTTCATCAACCCAGCCAACATAAGCATAACTGTACATCATTTTGCTACCAAGTCCTATTGCAAGATAACCACTTTTTTTCTCACTGCGAGCTGCAACAGATATTGAATTCTTCGACAACGTCCAAAAAAATGTAACTTGCTGATCATCCAGAACAACACTGTTATTATACATGTCGGGCAAGCCCCCGTCAACAACCTGCACTCTCCAACCCATTTTCTGCTCATAGACTGATTGATAGAAAACTTGGTCAGGAGTATTCCTATCAGGTGCCCAAGTAAATTCCATTGGACTTGCTTGCACCCCTTCCGCTTCTGGACCTCCTGCATAAATAGTTTCAGAGGTATTCCTCAGCGTAGCATTTCCACCTAGTGTATCAGAAGTAATATAGAGAGCAACATCATGGCCAGCTTGTACGGAAAATTTCACTGGCACGCCTCTTTCGACCCTTAAAACAGGAGCCTCTTTCTTATTGACATAAAGTACCCTCATGGGATTTGGTGGATTTGGATAATGCAATGCAGGACCAACAGTGACAACAAGTGGAGCATTTGCATCCGCAATCACAAGGTCCTGATCCTCCTTGTCTTCGGCATCCAAAGGACCGAAACATTCATCTGCGTGCTGTGAAACATTAAGCACCAAATGCCCATAAGCCTGCTGCGCTGGCCCCCCATGGTTTTGAGGTAAATAGTAATTCCGGAGAGAATCAGGAGGTCTTATACGTCCCAACGCCCAGATGACAGTCATATTCTCTGTATGATGAATTGGCAGATCGTACTTCTTGTCATCAGTCTTCAATGGCCTCTCATATCGAATAAACGACACTCCATCTCTCCTGTGCCCATAGACCAACTTTGTGTTGTTTGCCAAACCCACCGGGTCTGAACTTTCGTAAATCGTATCAGGACAAACCCCTTGCGCAGTTCCATCTTTGTTTATAGTGCATTCAGTATACTCCGTGATGTAAAAATCGTCCACCATCGGCATCCCATCTTCCTTGAACCCCGTCACTGCAACATCAGCTTTGATCATCAGATCAGAATCTGAACCAGGGCTTGCCCACCCGAAAGCCATGTAATTCATCATTCCGGTCGCTGCTTCCAAGCCAATATCGATCGAATTCTCATCTGCACGCAATGTCCATCTGAGCCTATAGTTTTTGGACAATACCTTGCAATTCTCAAACATCGTCGGTTCCGTATGAATTCGACCAGACACTTGCTCTAAATCTTCATGAATGGACGGCGAAGGAGCCAGCTCAGGACTGCCCACGGACTGGTTGTTCAGGTTGTCAAGAAGGACGTGGCCAAAATCGGAAGCAGTGGGAATGTCCCACACGGCAAGGACCTGGATCTGATCCCAAGTGACATTAGGGTGCAACCGCACAACAAAGCTGGAATTTTTGTAAGTCTGATTGAGTTGATGGTCAGAAACAAGGAAGCCGGAAGTGAGATTAAGAAAATCGGGAGAGATCGCCCCCCACCAGTGAACGCGGGAGCCAGAAAGCATATCGAAATGAGAAACGGCAAAGGAACAATCATCGATGATTCGGAAGGAGCCTCGGAGCTGATGCTGAACCATTGTAAACTGGGATTGGAAGTTGACGAAGGGGGAGGTGGAAGGGCAATCGGGAGAGGGATCAGCAAGACAAAGAAGAAGAAAGAAGAAGAAGGCGGAAAGCGCAAGAGAAAGGGCGGGGAGAGGCATGATTGAGGCGACGACGAGAGGGGGAGGGGATCCAAAATCCAAAAGAGGAAGAAGAAGAAGAGGGGAAGCGGGAGGAGCGAGTCTACTGAGAGAACACAACACACTGAGTCAATGCGTGGTAATGAGGCGACGTAAAGCAATTAATTGGTTAAAATCACTCAATCAGGGGCTTAGAACGAACGAATGCCCCTCCGTACTTGGAAGCGAAAAGAGGTTCAAGTTCAATCAAACACCTACACAACGCCCCGACCCATTTCGGGATACATGTTTTATCAGCTAATTCTTCCACTCAAATGACATTGTCTTGCACTTCACCTATCTGTTGTGGATGCCTTCTCTTCTTAAAAATTCGATTGGGATTGGATTAGGCGATGTTCCACTCGTAAACTCCTTTCATGTTTTATGCGTCACCTTTCACTACTTACATAATGCGTGCATGAAACAAAGGTCCTGTTTACCCACAAACACTCAGGCCGAATGGGGGGCCATTAACTCTTGTTTATCATGCATAAACTCCATTATTCAGCTCCGTTTCAACCACCTCACTCAAACTCCATTTACACATGTTGTTGCGGAGGAAATAAATAATAATTAAGAAATTCCAAACTGTTTTTGGAGTATTATTCATGTACAGCACCAACACAATTACATTACACCAACTGCTGATGTATCTTCCGGTGATTAAGGTCTGTCCACCACTCTTGCTGCTCCTCGACCCCATATTCACCCCCCTGAAACAACATGGCCCCAAGGAATTCAGACATTCACACAGCCAAAGGAATTCCCCAAGTTTTTATCATTCGTGCCCTCTACTTTCAATGGACTGACAACAATCCTCTTAGCTCAAAATTTTGTTATCAGCTAAATGATTTAAGACACAAGTATTCGAGTTCTTCAATCTTCATAGTCAAAAATATGAAAATTTTGACCTCAGAATGCGTACCTTGGATGATAATTAGCTCTCAAAGGCTTCTCAATTCGCCCCGTGGCTAGCTATAGTCAAAAGACTAAATTTTTGTTATGAATATTAGATAACAAACAATGAATCGTGCAGTCAGATAACCAAACGTCCTGCATACAATACAAGTGTTGCAATAAATAACTCCGGTGAGATTGTGAAACCACCCTTAAGTATCCAACATTCTATTATCATTTAATGAAGTGGGAGTACGAGGCAACATCAATGTAACAAAGATAGAACAAAATAACACAATTTTCAAGGCAATAACAATAACATCCATGGGATGAGTCGAATTGCTCCTAAGCCCCCAACATTCTGCCACATCTTCGTGGCTGTCTAGTCTAAAATACTTGCAAAGATCCTAAATAGTCAAGAATAACAAACTCCACAAAATATTCAAGTTTAGGCATACCAAAAGAGCTCAATTGGCTTTAACCGTGAATGAGATTGAACAACATCAACACCACGTTGATCAGATTATACGACCCAAATCATACCAAAGTATTAATACTGAACTCCATAACTCTATCGAATGGTATGAGTCGTACCTTTAAATTACTGCTGAATAAATTGGAAGTAACATAAGTCAACCGCGCTATCTTGTTTATGGTTGATTTGAAGGGCATCTTCCTCTGGTTTTCCCTTCAACAACTTTTAAATGATAAGTGTAATTTCATGATAAAATAAACTTCGTACAACTAAATTATTAGATAGAAAATTTTATACAAATAATGTATTTTGCGATAGAAGAAACTTTGAAGGCTAAATTAGTCACCTGACAAAGAAGCCAACAACAAGGGCACAAAGTCAAACAAAGAAGTTGTGATTTGCAACATTTTCGTCTCATTGGCAGCAGTACCTGCATACACTGAAAATAAAGAAATTTTGGAAATACTAAAAGGAATTCTATTTGTAGATATCAGCTTTGCCTCTTCGCTCACGTTCAAATAGGAGCCAATTACAAAGAGTAACAAACTGAATAGAACCAAACTTTCATGAAAGATGCTCTGCAGTTATAAGGACACATCAAATTTTATGTTGTAATACTAACTGGCATAATTTACAAAAACTCAAGCTGTAAAACAAGTCAAGGTTTCTGTAACAAAGTAGGAAAATAAGAAAAAGTTACTACGAATTATCATTGACTTGTTTAGTGTACAAAGAGAACGAAAGGTCTCACACTCAAGTTGTCCAAAGTGACGATCTATCACTTCGAAATTATTATTTTTAATTAGTAGCCTGTCCATTTTCTACACCAAGACCATATAGAACGCCTGCATACTTCTCTGTAGATCCATTGAAAAATGAATCTCTCAATCTTCTAAATGTTGAGGATGTGAGCAAGCTATCAGACCCAGCTTGATGGCACACGCCAACCCTCTCTACCTCCAGCAATTCTGCCAATTTGTTCAACCCCCCGTGAAGACTATTGCAGAACTTCATCAAGTGCTTGATATCATAAAGCACCGGAAAGTACACATTGATCAACTCGAAGAAACCTCCCTGAGAGTCAGGTAAACTTCGACAAGTCAGCAACTTAAGCAAATAACCAAAATCATACCCACTGTGAAAGGTGACCCAACAAACATCATCATTTAACACTATCCCAGAAGACATCAGCAGCTCACCAAAGTGATTTACATCAATGCCTTTCTCATTGTTCTTAACAAAATCAATCCCACATTGACTCAAGAGCTCAATGGATTCGCTTGCAAAGATATCTTGGCTTATGTTGAATTCACGGAAATTGAATTGCCAGATGCAAAACTTATCGGTCCCACAAGTGGGCAGATTACCATTCTCGTCAGAGAATGTGAGGCCTAATTGAATCAACTTCAACATATCAACATTGTCTTTCAGAGTTTGGTAGTTGTAATCATTAATATTCTTGAAGTTTCCCAATGGGCGTAGCACCACCCCAGGAAACTCGGTATCCATAGCTATATACTTAAAATCGTCAACAACATTGCGAATTATAGCAAATTCCTCCTCGAGGTTATCGTTCCATACCTCACGAATCTGAATTGAATCACCTTTGGGTAAATTCGACATCTGTGCAGCTATGATTAAAGCAACCGTATCACAAAGCCAGATCTGTATCGAAGATTAAGCTTCAGAAAGGAAAAAGGCCAAAGTAGAAGCCAACGAATAAGTCGAGACACTAAGCGTTCCTCGATAGGATGCACAGAATTCCAGGAGTCCAAATAGCACCACAGGACCATACGAGTTCAAAGCATCGACAGCGTAAGCAGAACAGGATAGAGAAAAATAACGAAGTCCAGGTTATGACAATTGATCTGAAACAAACCCATGAGAATAAAAGGTAAACGAGAGAAGAATACGCGTAATAATAATCAAGGATCGAAACCCTAATGGACAAGAACTCCGAAAGAACAATTGTGTGGGAGATCTGACCTTGAACATAAAAAGTAGAGCGTACAGATTTACGGATCTAGAGATAATCACAAGTGATTAGACCTCCGATCAAAAAAGGCTCTAGGTCAACGGAGGGGGGGCGGGAGATTCGCAGGTTACGAAAGAGGAAGAAGGGGAGGAAAACGGAGGCAGAAGCCAATGGGAAAAAGAGGGTTAAGCGGCGTCGTTTTAAGCAGATGAGCAGCAACGCCGTCATATCAATATCATACTCGGTGATCAAATAATTGCAAGAGCATAGGTGGAGAATGGAGATTGGGTATTAAAAAATAGGCTGGGGCCCACTGTTTCATATAGAAATATCAGGGTGTGATGTCGTTCCATGACTTTTAAGTGCGTTGGGTCATGAGACTTGTGCAATTGAATTGAGAAGGAAGCAGTAGCCATGAAAGGAGGAAGATGAGACCTCCAAGCATGGTGGTATATGCAAATTCATGCACTAGCCACCGTACGAGTAAACAGGGGCCAGGGCGTTGTTGTGGGTTAAGGTTGATAGGGTTTGCTGAGGATGCTGATTGAGGGTGACAAGGCGTAGCCGGAGAAACTTTTGAAGCAACGCAGGAAGAGGAGGCTGTCTGTTATGATGTAAAAAGCGTTAAAGAAGGATGCTTTGGGTTGGTGGGGAGAACCAGTGAGGCTGGAGTAAATGGCCAACATAAAGAAAGAAAGAGACGGAAGTGGAAGGTGGTGTTGGGATTTGGAGTCTGGACTCTGGAGAGAGAGTTCAAAATAAGAGTGTCAAGTGCAGGCTGCCGGAGAAGGAAAGGCACCCAAAATGGGGAATTCCATTGCATTAGCACCGACAGATAAAAAGCGGGTTGGGTTTCAGCATTTACTCACTACAACATCCCCATTGCCTGAATCCTGATAACCATGCATGCCATCTTCGAATAAAATAAAATAAAAACTTCATTTTTATGTGAAAATAAAATATGGAAGAACGACGGCTAGCAGCCAGCAGGCGTGGAACTGGAAACGAGCGCTCTGCTAAACTCAACGCTCATTTCCCCACGTCTTTATCGTTTTATTTAAACAAATTCATGGTTTCTTCCGCCGCTCTCTCTTCCTCTCTCTCTCTCTCTCTCAGTCGTAGTTTTCTCCTCTTTAGTTCAATGCAAATGGGATCTGTTGTGTGTTAGGATAAAGAGATCACTTTTTGCAGAGAATTCCCATTTTTCTTTCTTTTCAGAAGGAAGCCCCAGCTTCGTTTTAATGGCTTCCACCTCATACTGCTTTTTCTGGAATCTCTTTTTCATGTTCGAGGGAGTCTTTGAGTTCAGAGTCGTACTGGGTTTCTTCCAGTGATCCGATCAATGCCGATCTAGCTTTGCTGAAGAACAAAGGGATATGGCCAAATGTCAGAGGAACAGCGTTAGATCTTTGGTTCTGCCCCCAACTCCTACCACCAACACTGCCAGCGGCATTTTCCGCCTCTGGACAGCGTTCTTCGGAGCTGCATTTCGCCGAAAACTCTTCGACTCGTTTAGCTGCGGCGGAATCTCCTGCCACCGCTATCACAATGACATTGACTCTGTCGCTGTGACTCCGGCCGCCGCGAGAGCCACGGAGAAGCTAAAGCAGGGAAATGGAAGATCCGAGAAGCTATGGGATCTTCTGAAATTGGACGACTGCTCGGAGCCGGAGCCGGAGAGCGCAATGGAGACGAAAAGGAAAGAGGCGGCCTTGGAAGAGCTGAAGCGAGCGGTGAATGATCTACAAGTTGAGGATTTGACGAAGAGAAAAGGCGGTGCGCGTAGAGTGAGGTTGCTGGCGAAGGAGGATTCGGAAGCGAGAGGGTCGCTGGCCATGCTCGGAGCCATACCTCCTCTGGTCGGAATGCTCGATTTGGAAGACGATGAATCAAAGATCGCTTCGCTTTACGCCTTGCTCAATCTAGGGATTGGAAACGACGAGTACGTCCCTCGCTCTCTCTTTTTCCACTCCATTAATCTCATCTGTCATTTTCTTTCTTTGGTCACTCCTGGATTGTTATTGCTCCCTCTTCTGTTTTGCTTTTAACTTCTGCTCATCCTATTTCTGGATAAAAGTTTTCGTCTGTTTTCTCAGTTTTTTACCAAGCAAGGCAAGTGTTTTCCATTCTCTTGCAGGAACAAGGCGGCCATTGTTAAAGCTGGTGCCGTCCACAAAATGCTCAAGCTCATAGAATCTGGAAGTCCGTCAAACTCGTCCATCTCTGAAGGGATTGTTGCCAATTTTCTCAGCTTGAGCGCGTCGGATCCGAACAAGCCACTCATCGGATCCTCCGGCGCAGTTCATTTCTTGGTGAAAACCCTTCAAAACTCGGAAAGTCCAAGTAGCTTCCAAGTCAAACAAGACGCTCTGAAAGCGCTCTTCAACCTATCCATATTTCCAGGAAATATTCCTTTTTTCTTGGGAGAAACAGAATTTATTCCATTTCTCATAGACGCATTGGGAGACATGGAAGTAAGCGAAAGAGCCCTGTCGATTCTCAACAACGTTGTATCGGTCAGAGAAGGTCGAAAGGCCATTAACAGCGCTCCAGATGCTTTCCCAATTCTGATGGATGTTCTGAGCTGGAACGACTCCCCAGGGTGCCAAGAAAAGGCATCCTACATATTCATGGTGATGGCTCACAAGTCTGTTGCAGACCGACATACTATGATTGATGCGGGAATCGGATCGGCATTGCTGGAATTGGCGCTTCTAGGTAGTGCCTTGGCTCAGAAGAGAGCCGCCAGAATTCTGGAGTGTCTGAGAGTGGACAAAGGCAAGCAAGTTTCAGAGAGTTGCCAAGGGAATTTGGGGACTTGGGCTGTTTCCGCTCCAATTTGTCGATCTTCTTCTTCTTCTTCTGGTACAAACCGGAACTTGGGGTCAAAGTATTGCTTGGAAGAAGAAGAAGAAAAGGGGATGATGAGCGAAGAGCAGAAAGCAGTGAAACAGCTAGTAGAGCAGAGTTTGCAGAGCAACATGAAGAGGATTGCGAAGAGGGCCAATGTAGCTCAAGATATGGTTCCCTCTCATCACATGAAGTCACTGACATCCAGTTCTACGTCAAAAAGCTTGCCGTTGTGACAGATTGGAGTAGTTAAGCTTGTTTAGCCCTTGCAAATGACTCAACTTGGGCAAATTGGATGGCATGGTTGATGGGTGGGTGGAGGGGACAAACAGTATCATTGGAAGCCTTTCTTCTGCAACATTGTGGAGTGTCACGATGGAAATTTAGGGATGGGACAAACAGTATCATTGGAAGGGCAGGTATGAAAGGGATGGGTAGGGTGTTGTCGAGCTCAATGGTCCCTTTGCTGTTGGGTATTGGGTCGAGTCCAGAGAGGGTTGTAATTTATCATGTGTTTATCAGGAAAATGATAGAACAAACAGCATCTGCTCTTTCCTCCTCTGGGCCGCTCTCCAAATGAAGAAAATGATAAATCTTCGTGACTCACAGTCACGATATGGGCAAGCAAGGTAGCAAAACGACCGTAAAAATTACTACTTTATTAATACTAGAATTTTTGTATTCTATCTGGTTAAGGTGTTGATTGTTGACTCATTTATCGTCTTCAATTTTTTATCAAAAAATAAATTAAAGAAATTATTTCGGTAAATATAAATTTTCTGGAGACGAAATAAGTAAAGTTGCCATTCAATAATATCCAGATTTGAATTGTCCTTATTTAATACATGTATAATATATAAATAAAAACAAGGATTTCTCCTCTTTCTTCTACACACCCCCAAAAAGAAAGAAAAATAAGAGGACAGATAGGAATAACTTGTCACGTGGATAGAATGGGAAAAATGAAAGAATTGAGTTGCGTGGGTGAAAGTTTGGAGATGTGATTTGCATTCGAACATTTGTGAAGGTATTTCCTGAGTAAATATTTTCTTCTCTTCGTTTTTTAGTTTGAAATTGAGTTTTACGTTGGCTTTAAATTCAAACTTGGAAATTCGAATATGTAAGTTGTTATGCAATATTCAGGTAGATTAGGAGTTTATGCATAAGTATTTGTCGATTAGGGAGGAAGAATGGCGAAGATGTGTGAGTCTCCTCGTGGATCTTTGCTGGAAACGGCATCCTCGATCAATCTCTATCAAGTCTCGTCAACTACGGAAGTGTGAGTATTTCGAGACTAAGCATCCTCGATAAGTGACTGGTAGTCTGTACTGGTCATCTGCAGTTGGACTCGGACGTCCATGTGCAATTTGAGTGTCTGTGCTATACGTCTGTGGCAGGCACTCAGATTAGCCGTCTGCGGTTTCAATCTCTTCCACAGCAAGACCTTGGTGTCTACAGAAGGGTTCAAATGTCCCTACTGAAAAGCGCTTATGAACTTGGCGTCTGCGAAAGGGTTTAGATGTCCCTGCTGCAAAAGAGCTTATGGACTTGGCATCTGCGGAAGGGTTCAAATGTCTCTGCTTAAAAGCGTTTATGGACTTGGTGTCCACGCCAGTCGTCTACAGCAAGGGTCTAGACAACCACAACAGTCTTTGAGTTAAATTTTTGTCGCCAAGGCACATATATGACTCAATTTGGGTTCTTAGTCATAATATATTACTCATTCTCTAATTTTTCCTTCAATTTGGATATAGATTTATTATAGTTGGCTCTATTATAGGTTCAAACAACTTTATAGATTACAAGTCAATTCATGAGGAACTTGCAGCTCTAATTGTTAAGGAAGGTCGTCGCAAATATAAAGATTTTATACTTTATACACAACATTGTATCATGATTTTCAAAACTATATATTGTGAATTACCACATATGAAAACTCGAAAGGAACTGTTCAACAACATGTCAGTTTTTATAGTATATGTGTGTATGTGAGTTTTACACGTTTATATTTACGTGCATGGTATTTCTATTTGATCTGTTTTTGATATGGGAGGATGAATCTTCATATTACTTTGGATGATCATGATGTCCAAATATCACGAGGCTATCTCAATATATCATCTACTACGTGAAGATATTTGTTTGTGCATTGTGTGAAAATGGGTAATAAGGTGGTGATGATGTGCTTCTTAGGTTTCAAATCCCAAACACATGATCTGAATGTATTTATTTTAGGATGTGTTGTTGTTGATGGGTTTGGCGACAACCCTTGTGGTGTGCCTTTATTTTTGGATTGCCCTCACAGTTCCTCTTCTAGGTTCACAAAGTGTAGTTATCTTCAGACTTCCGCATTTCTGTGTGATTGTATCAAATGGGTTATTGAGTGACCCTCTTTTTTCACATATTCCTATTTATAACTTGTGAAAAATGATGTATGCTTATATTATTATAGTTGACTAAGTATTTATCAATGTTTTGATAATTATCTTATCGATGGCTTCTGGAGCCTATTTTGATGGCAATAATATTTTTAAGCTTTAAGCTGAGTGATTATGTCATTTTCGATGATCAAATTATTCTACTTGTTGTTTTTATTTACCCCGCCTCTGATCATGCCCAAACGAGTGTGCAACGTTTAATGCTAGTGTGTTTTTGGAGTACATATAAAGGGAGGTTGATCAATTTCATTCAATATTTGTGCATTGATTGATTGTTATACGTAATGGGGTGGAGGGTCTTCAATGTCGCCCTTCCTTCCACCATTCATCTTTCATTTCGTATATTGTAATTAATTATTTTGATATCTCTACATATTTTGTATCAACAACAATAGTGAATGAAGATTGACTCCATATTAGTATCCATTGGCTATTTAATTAAAATTAATTAACTTCATGATAATACATTAAATAAATCATTAATATTAAGATTTTGAATTTTGTTTAGACAAATAAGTGTCTCAATTCATAATAATTAACAATTAAGTCTTATTTGTTAACGGTGTCGTCAATGCTGTCACGTTTTTACATGATGTATTTCTATTTTCTTTGTTGGGCGGACGATTTTCATAGAGAAGAAGTTGCCAAGTTAGCGACAAGACAATTTCCAAAAGAGATTTTCGGCCTCGAGCTCTGTATCGTTATGAAAATCTTCTCTGAAAATCGCTTTCCCTCGCCAATATCACAACTTCTTCTCTATAGAAATTGCTCAACAGAAAACATAAAAGTCGGCACCCTTTAACTATGACTTAATTATTAATTTTCCTAAATTACTTGGTTTATTTGTCTAAAAAAAACATCAACAATAATAAATGTTAAGAATAATATAAATGATTAAATTGCTCATTAACCTATAAGTTTAAATTTTTGAGATTATTGATAATTTTTTATGGTAGGTAGAAATCCAAAATTTAAATTTCAGTCAAAAAAATTAATCCCATTAAAATATAATATATATATATATATATTCACATGAACTTTTAATTAATTTTGTTTATATCTGACTCGGGTTTCTTTCGAGTAAATACCCCGAGGACTAACCTAGGCTTCCCTACCTCCTCTGCATCCATTTTTGTTTTTCTCTTCCTCCCTCCTCCAATCCCTCTGCTTTCTATTCCAGGGGCTCTCCTTCTTCTGAAATTGCCCTGGTAGCAGCAGAGGTATAAAACCCCCTTGGATTGGAGCACACCAGCTACCTACCATGGACTCCCCTGACACGGACCTTCAATTTCAACTCTTGGAAGCCGGCAATAAGCTTCTACCTCCTCCTCCTTCTCTGCAAGACCTCCTCTCTCTTCTTCACGTATGCCCTAACTCCCTCCCCCTCTTCTTTTTATTCTGTTTTCTTTCACTGCGCGGTAGGGTTTTCCTCCTGTTTACTCATTACCATAGACAATTTCTCTATCTCTTCCTCTTCTTTATTTGTGGGATTAATCAGTGGGGCTTCCACATGTTTCTCTTTTGTAATACGCTTTTGTTGCTCTCGGTGTATGTTGCTCGCTTTTAAATTTTCCCGCTTCCTCATTCTCACGTTGCCCATACTGTTGATTTGTTCCTCGCGGAATACTTCAATTCTCTGTTGTTGGCTTTGAAATCTATTCTTCGCAGCTGTTGAACTATTTCTAGGATCTTTTTTTGTGCCTCATTTTGAGTACGCAGGTTCGGTTTGATGTGCTCGTTTCTTACGCGTTTATCACTACATCTACTACTATTGATTTGACATTAAGGATGCTGATTGAGTGAAGCATTTTAGTGTAGAGAAGAAACTTTATTAAGTGTTGTTATCTGCTTGTCTCATTTTCTGTTGAATATGGTAGAATCATCCCCGCGACTTCCTGTTTGATGACATTTGTGTTAAGCATATGGTCAATGCATTTATTAATATAATTGTTATGTTTATGCTGTGCAGCAAGTTGAGAATTTTTTGTCGAAGGTCGAACAATCCCCTTCCGAAGCGATGCAGAAAGCACTTGCTGCTTCTCAGAAGGCATTGATTTCGGACCCACTTCTAAAACACCCAGACATTGAAGTTAAAGTTGCAGTTGCCTCTTGCATAAGTGAGATAACTAGGATCACTGCCCCTGAAGCTCCCTATGATGATGAGAAAATGAAGGTATGCATACAGTTCTTTTCGTGTAGGAATTCAGACCTTTCATCCTTGTAAGCTTTCTGTTTTTCATTCAACATATTGTTAATTAACTCTTGTTTACAGGCAGTGTTTCACCTTATTGTATCCTCGTTTGAAAATATATCTGATAATTCAAGTCCATCTTTTCCAAAGAGAGTGGCAATTCTTGAAACTGTTGCAAAGGTTAGGTCATGTGTTGTTATGCTGGACCTTGAATGTGATGATTTGATCCTTGAGATGTTCCAGTGCTTCCTTAAGAACATAAGGTAAGAGATTTTGTTAGCCAATTGAGATCAACTTGTACACTCTTGAGACTTTTATTTGGTTCTAGACCATTCGAATAGCACTGATCTGCTTGTCACGAGATCTACTGCTGATTTGAATTGTTATTGTACTGATAGTAATTGCTGCAGTAGCATATTAGATGGTTTTGAAATGCATCTAAGCTCGTGAACTACTTTTTTGATTGGTATTTTTTTTTTTTTGCTTTACTCTTCAGGGAGTATCATCCAGATAACGTGTTCTCATCAATGGAGAGAATCATGATGCTGGTTTTAGAAGAAAGTGAAGATATATCTGTTGAACTACTCTCTCCCATTTTAGATTGTGTGAAGAAGAACAATGAGGTTACCAAAATATTTTATTAGTTTTTAGCACTTATCTCCTATCAAATTTCTGATTGGTGAAATTGTTCTCAGGAAGGTTTTCCCATTGCTCGAAAGTTAGGAGAGAAGGTACTTGAAAATTGTTCCACTAAGTTGAAACCTTACATCACTCGTGCTATAAAAAATTTAGGCATCTGTCTAGAAGATTACAGTGACATAGTTGCCTCTATATGCCAAGAAGCCTCCAGCTCTGTTGAACAGGATGATCTGCCTGCTGCTAGCAAAAACACGGTCAGCTTCATTATGGTTTTGGAGAAACTACGTTTATATTTCAAACATAGTGAGCTTATGGTCGTTGTGCTATGTTGAAATAGTTTTCTCACCTTAACTAATATAACTGCTGCTGTCTCTTCACTTCTTGTTAGCGTACATCACAGGCTTGTTGTTTCCTCTAGAAGTTTTACGTATGACTTTTAGTTTTATGTGTTCTTCATTCACTTTGTTCTCTGTAGAAAATTTTCTGGGCTTCTATGTGTCTTTAAATATTTAACGAACTCATGTTTATAAATCAATCTTAGTTTAGGATACATAAAAAAACAAATTAATCTCAGTTTTTGGGAATATTAGTAATATAACTTGATAAAAGAACGAGAGTTCCTGTACTAAAATTGAGGACTATTAAATTAGGGACGTAGGTGAGAGAATGTTAAGTGGAGTAAACGATTGACTTTGTCTTATCTCAGCAACTTAAGTTTTTTCAGTTTACTAGTAACTAACACTAGGTTGTATTTGTGTGCAAATGCAATTACTTTGTTCAGGCTGATGAGAGCAAGTCAGTTGGGATAGCTACTGATGGGGCATGTCAGGTATCTATTTCTCATTTCACTGTTTTGTCTCTGCCTTTAATTTTTGTTCTTTGCATTTTCATTCTGTTACTCAGAAGTTGTATTAGTGTTGAAAGAAAATTGGTTAAGTGCATATGTATGTATAAATTAGGTGACTTCTCCCTCACATGACTTTGGGTGGATAGAGAGAGGGGACTTAGCTATGGTGGGACACATAAAGAGCACGCCTCATTTCAGAACTTAAAACTGAGCATACTTATTGAGAATTAGTATACTTTGGACTAGAGAAGAAAAGATAGATGAGAATGATGAAGAAAGTGACTGTCAATGTCTTTCTTCGTTTTCTTCTTTATCCTTTTCTTCTTGTATGAGTCATCTTTCTCATTGCTATGACCTCTCTTTCATATTCCGAAATCTTCTCCTTGTTTTTCTGGTTTATTCTCGTTTATTTTTTCTGTCTTCTCAGGTTTTCTTTTTTTTTTTCCCCCCTCTTCCGGTGTTTCAATATCGTTTCCTCATCTCAGTGGCTCAAGCTGAAGACAACTTAGTGTGATTTCTTCAGTGCAGTACCATTTTATCTAATTTTTATGTAAAAGTCCATTATGATCTTTTATTTTATTAAACTTTCCAAAACCATTGCAGTCCTTTTATTTTACACTTCATTTCTTGTATATGTAGATTTTTTTTAATATATATTTGTGTATTCTCAACAAAAACCTGCGCTTTGCTCTGTGACTCCACTTGGCTACTTAGGACGCACTAAATTTCATGCTCTTTAAAGTTTGTTGCTTATAAAATATTTCTTATTAGTTGGAGTGTTCATGCAACAGCGTATATTTTTTGAAATCAGGGGCCTTCAGAGTTGGTAGTGGGAAATAGCAGTGCACAGACTAATGCAGAGAATATTTTGGATGAGTTGGAAACAAAAAAGGAGGATGATGTGCACAATGATCAGTCAAGGAATTCCGAACCTGATAATTTGGATTCAAAAAAAGCAACCAAGGCAAATGAAAAACAAGAGCGAAGTACAAAGAGAGGAGGAAGGAAACCTACTTCTGTGCATAAATCAGAAGAACATTCTGACAGTTCTATTGTCAATAACAATGTACCTGAGAATCTCTTAGCGCACAAAAGTGATGACAAGAAGTTTGCTCCTAATTCTCCTGGTGAGAATCCGGTTGTAGAACTCTTGCCTTCTGAAAATGAAAAAGAGACTGCTGTTAAGCCTTCCTCACCAATGGTTTTGAAGAATGACTCTGCTAATATTGCTTCTCCTTCCAAAGATAGAAGCCTTCTAGAAGAGAAGCCTACCAAAAGGATTGGGCGGCCGAAAAAGAAAAAAATGTCAAGTAAAGAGGCAATACCACCTGAGCAAAACAATTCGAAAAAGATTTCAGACGCAACAAGTGATTCCGAAGTGAAACTCAACAGACGTTCTGTAAAGAAAGCAACTGTTGAGGTTTCAGATGAGAATACAACTGGTGCAGCTGAAAATGCATCAAAAAAGGAGACTGATGAAAGGGATGAAAGGGGGAAAACATTAAAGCACTCTTCTGTGAACGTAGATGAAAGAGGCAAGGAGGGTGGTTCCTTTTTGAAACAGTCGGATGAGAAGAAAAGGCAGGGTCAGGTAAAAGGTTTTTCTGGGAAGGATGTGCCAGTACCATTTACCAAAGATGACAAGAAGGTAATGCACTTCTTATGGCTTGTCTGCTTTTTTCCTCTTCCACCCGAGGGGGGAGGGGGGGGGTCTTTTTCTGTTGTTAATTTTTCCTTGGAAATTTTGGGTATTGTGATAAGAGTATTGTCTTCTTGTGGGAAAATTTGTATTTTCAGAAGTCAACTTCGAAAGAGGAACATGACCCAGAGAAGGCTCCAAGGAAAAGCTTTAAGAGGAAGCGTACACCGGGGAAAGAAAAAGTATGCTCATAAATTTCTTTTTATTATGTTTTGGATCTGTTTAGCTTTATTTATTATTTGTAATTTATTTTACAGGTCGTTATTTGATTTGGATCATAGTTTATTTCGCAGAGTTTCTTTTGGGTTGAGTTTTGTGATTTTTCACCTCCTGTAGACATAAACTATGCGATATAAATATTTGTTACTGAAAAAATTGCAAAATTCATTTCCTCGACTAGCATATCACATATCTCTGTTTTGCTCAAATATTTATCTTGAGTTGACTTGACCACTTACTAAGTGATTGTCGTATCAGGAATCAAATAGCAAAGATTTGGGGGAGGATCTGGTTACCTCAAAGATAAAAGTATGGTGGCCAAAGGATCACATGTAAGTACTAATGATAAGATTGGTTTGCATGCAACATTATTCTTGTTTTTGTGATGCACTGATCATAATATGATAATAGATAATAAAAGAGGAAGAAAAAATAGCTTTATGAATATTTGAATAGACTCATGCAGAGACCAAGACTCCTGTTAATGATTTTAAACTCATGCAGTGATGCAAGTACGAAAGGATCCGGTTAATGATTTTCTACAATCAGTTGAAAATTATATGAAGTTTCCTCCTCACACCATTAAATCTGATCATCATGACATTTACCCTGTTTATTTTCTTGATTTTTTTGTAATTAACTATTATTATCTTTCTTAATTTCAATTGTAATAATTTCAGGTTTTATGAAGGTGTTATTGAATCTTTTGATCCGGACAAAAAAAAGCACAAGGTAACATGGCAATTTTTTTGTCTATTTTTTCATTATTGCTGCTGTGTGAATATATTTTTTTGAGACTTTGATGTTTGAAGATCAAGAATAGAACTTCTTTTGGAAAAAAAAAAAAAGAAATCATTTGCCCATGTAGTTGAGGGACTGATGGTATCTCTTATATAGTTTTCTGTATTTATGTTTTTTTTTTTTCAATCTTTGCTTTAGGTTGTATATACCGATGGAGATGAAGAAGTATTGAATCTTTCAAAGGAGAAATGGGAGTTCATTGAAGAGTTCTCTAAACCTGGACTGGTAAGAAACTCCTAGACATGTTTTTAACTGGTCAAAGTTGTGTAATTTCCTTCATGCTGATATGCATTTCCTTTAACAGGAACAAGAATCACCTCCTGCGAGTCCTGATACTTCCCTTGATTTGTATGTGGTTTTAAGTAGGCTGTATTTACCATTACGTTGTAATACAAATTGTCAATGGCCTTTTTGGCTTATATTTCAAAATTTTTGCACCGGCCAAAAAAAATTATTAATAATTTTTTTATCGTCTAATAATTTGTATATTTCCAGTAAAAAACTTGCATGTCATTTGTATAATATAGCGTTTAGTTTTTATTCATTTGATGGGTGTTGCAGGCCATTGACTAAGAAAGCAATGCTAAATGCAGACGAATCAGCTAAGCGGGGAAAGACGGATCCTTTGCTCAAAAAGTAATTTTAACGAATCCTTCTACTTGTTTTTGTTCTTCTTTCGCCCTTGTTTTTTTTTTTTTCTTGAGATTTGAAGTTTACTTCTAGGAGAGGAGGAACTACATCTGGCAAATTGCTAGGTTCCAGTGGTCGCATTTCTAAATATGGCAGTAAAGTGGGAGGCATGTCCAAAGATTCGGCGTCCAAGAATGTAGGAAAATCTTTGTATAATAGTCGGGGCAAATCAAAGGATCATAACTCTGGAAGTGGTAGTAGTAAGGTTTCTGAGTTGGGGCGGAAAAGTTCAGGTAAGTTAAAGAAAGATGACGAGACACCCAAGGCCAGCAAGTCCGATGATGATATTATCTTGAGAATTCCGACAAAGTCGAAGCAAGATACACCAGCAGCAGGGAAGTTGAAGCAAGAAAACCCAATGACTTCCTCGGTGTCCAAAAGCAAGACCCCCAAAAGTGGAGGAAAATATAATATTAACGGCAGAGGCAAGATGAAAGCTTCTACAAGAACGAAAGAAAGTGGAGATTGGAAGGAGTACTCCAGTGGCAGTGATTCTGCGAAAGTTAGTGATTCGGAAAAAGCATCAGACGACACAAAAGGGAAGTTAATAAAATCATCACATGCTGAGGGAGGGGCCGTGAAGAGTGGAGGGAAGCGAAAAAGAGGGGCCAAGAGTCTGGTAAACTAACTATCAAAATTTGTTAGGTCGACGGATGTGCGTCCACTTCCAGTCGTGCATCTTGCATCCTAATTATGGCTCAAGGGCGGGGGGGCTATACTATAGTAGACGTGATTTTGAGCTTGTAGCTAAGCAAGCACTGGTTTTGATATTCACTTTCGATGTAGCCTTTTTTTTTTTTTTTTTTTTTTAAATTATAGGTTAGCAGGAGTAAGATGGTTTTGTTTGATGGAATTCATGCTATTGCGTGGGTGTATGTAGTAATTTTTTGTTATGGGCAAGGGGAGAGAGTGGTGGGTTGTGTAGGTGATGTACCTTCTTCTATGTTGTAGTAGTAGTAGTAGTAGTGGCCTTTTTCAAGGTTTCATCCGGTAGCAATCTCCATTCCATAAAAGAAGAGCTGTTTGGTCATTCGAAATTTGTGAAGGCTGTAATTGTTGGCCGCATCAGCTAAGGCACAAGGAGATGCAGAGGTGGAGATGGAGATCCTAAACAGTCCGCATATTTGTATCATCTCCTCAGGATATCTGGAGAGGAGTTGTGTTGACCCACTAATCCTATTCCTAGTAAATATATAATATAAGAAAGAAGCCATGCATAATCATATAGATTTGTTTAATATAAGATCCCATCTTTCAATGCAAGTGCGCGCATCCATCTGACACATCTCCCGTGACCGCTGTTAGTTAATTGTAGCGTAGCGGGGCATGGGCGATGAGACCACGAACACCCAAATCCTTGTCATATCTTGTTTTTGGTTCTTGTCTATATCAGCACGTCTAGACGACACCTTCTCTTTATAAAATATTATCATACAAATACATCCCATCATCATCATCATCATCTGTCTTAGATTACGGAGAACGAACCCTTTTTCTTTAGTCGTCTTAGATTTAGTCACTGCGACATCCGTAATTGTTTGATGAGATCGTATTCTGTATTCTTATGCCATCACTTGCCATGAAAAAAGGTACTGCATTCTAGTTCACATGGCAGGTCCACCAATATAATTAGCTTTTTCCGTGCCCTGCGATGAAGATGGAACTGGAATCGACCATGTTGATTGGTGTTAGCTTTTGAACCGATAAGTATGTCTTTCAAGTTGCAAAGGGAATGATGGAGGGGAGCTCAGCTAACACTGTAAAACTGTACAGTTGACACTACAGACAGCAAACCTTGATGATAGATAACATCATTGCCTTAGAGTTTTGACTGGGAAATTATATATAAAATGAAAAAAGAAGAAGAAAGCTAGATTGGTCCCCTCCCTCCCTGGGCTCCACTCCACCAAGCCTCTCTGCCATTAATTCATGCACCAGAATAAAGGTCAGACCCCACTCTTGTTCTTTCTAATATACTGCCCTTCATTTTTCTCCATTAATGCCTGCTTCTTCCTTGCTATTTTCTATCCACCTCTCCCACTAGCGAAACTCCTCCGGCTTCCATTCTCAGGCAGATGTTCGGTCCTCCCATTCATCTTTCTAACACTCGATCTCATCGGCTCCCAAGTTTCAAACCTTAAATGAGGAAGACGACGCAGCCTTCCCATTTCTGAAAGGACACAAAAACATTACGGGACAGCACGGAATTAGTAGGCCCCGCACTAATCATTTTTTGATCCAACGGCTGGGATTAGAGTAAGAAAAAATAGAAATATCCAACGGCTGTGATTCGAGTAGAATGAGCTATCCATGAATCAAACACGTATCATCACATTCCACACACTTTCTCTCTCCTCTCCTAAAACCCTTTTCCTCCATGTTGCTCACCTTCTCCGGTGGAAGAAAACGTAACAGTGATTGATAAGATGAGCCTTAGACCAGCGCTGAGAGAAGGTGGCCCCCTTCACTGCACCTTTCCCACTTGATGAATGATGCCATTAAATTTCTTTGACTCTTAAACCGGCGCCTCACTTTCTTTTCGGGTATCGAATTTCTATGGTGGCCGTCGTTACTGTTGGATTTGACAGTAAGTTATGGATGCCAACGTGTCACCGACACATCACTACGCCCTCTGCATGAATGACAGAAGAGGAAAGAGAAAGAGAGGTCATGGTGTTTTTCTTCTTTTCTTTTAACCCTAATTAAATTCCTTTCACGCTGTCTTATTCTTGACTCCATGAGAGAGTATATGGATCGTTCATTTTAGGGTTTTTCCCTGTACAGTTTACCTTCTTTCCTTAAATGGGCTTCTCTGTTCTCACACAGATCTGACTCACCTTCTTTCTCTTTCTTTTTCTCTTTCTCTTTCTCTTTCTCTATGTCCCTCCCTCTCTCTACTCTTCTTTCGATTGTTGAGTGCTTTCTTTCTCTTATAATTTGCTTTTAGTTTCTTCTACATTGTTGGTACCGAATCAGGATTATGGAAATTGACAGAAGAGAGTGAGCACACAGAGGTACTTAGTATAATTCTATGCTGATGCATTTGCGTGCTCACTTCTCTCTCTGTCAGCTTCTCTTCCGCCCGATTACTCTTTCATCCACACCCTTTTCTCTCCTTGATCCCTCCTTCCCTCTCTCTTTTTTTTTTTCTGGTAAACTGCACACATGAATGTATAATGAACTTTTATTTGAAGGGAAGGTTTACTTTCTTTTCAAGCACAGCTTTTGATGGTGTATTAGAGGCAAAAACAGAATCTCTCTCTCTCTCTCTCTCTCCCTCTCCCCTTTTGGGAGCGTGGATGATCTTCTGATCTACTATTTTATTGCTACGCATGCCATCTTTACTGGTGTGGTTGATTCGTGGTAGGTTTATTTTGTCCTCGCCTGAATCTGCAAACCTATCTATGACTTGTAGCTACTTACGGGCTCCCAAATGGATATATTTCATGATGATTCTGGAAATCGGATTGCTCTAAGAAGTAGGGTTGCAATTACTGCTCAAGTTTAACTGCAACAGCTGTCTCCTCTTAAAATTGATTCTCACTACCCGAAAAAACTCCCTGCAAAAAATTATTATTTTCAGTCTATGCTTCGTTCTTGTTTACAACAGGCAGAATTCTTAATTTGCTTACTTTCTCATATACCCATACTGCTTATTCTCTTTATTTCTTATTATTCTGCTTAATTTTTGTGTGTGAGATTGGTTGTGTGCAGTTGTTGCAATGGTGAAGGTGTAAAACAACTATAACTTGATTTTATGGAATATTGGCTGTGATTGGTCGATTACGTCCGTTAACTTCTCACTGACCATGGAGTTCCTAAGTTATGCTTCTGTTAATCAGTATTATTGTATGTAATTTTCGACCATGAAGAATGATCAGCTGGATTAGTGTGGGATGAGAGAAGAAGGTATGGTTTAGAATTAGATGGGAAATCAAATTAATAATTTATTGTGCAAAATTTGCTGCCTGTCGTGACTTGAGAATGTTTTGTTGAAACCAGTGACGTTTTTCTTCCTTGTAAGAAGCACTGCAATTTGTTTAAATGTCAAATATTTATGTCTCCATCTGTTTTGCATCTGAGGGTAGCAGCAACCAATCTTTCATCATTAGCATGTTTTTGTAGTCCTGTGAATACCCTTTCATTTCTACACAATAAGACCTGTCTTCTCCCCTAGTTATCCATGGAAAGGGAGAGATCATGCTTTGCCCTAGCATGTGCAATAACATCGCAACCCATATGAAGATTGTTTTCCATTATGTTGGAATATGCTGGATCCCTTTTTTTTTTTTTGTTCTACTCTTTTGTGGTGTAAATTTTTACTTGTATTTGTATCAAAAATTGTAGAATGCGTCGTAAATTTACGGATTGCGCTAGTTGCTAGGCGTGATAGATTTTCAAATGAATGCGAAAAACTGAATCTGGTGGTTGAAATAAAATGAAAATCACCATCTCTCTCTGGCTTCCATGCACGCCAGGATTCTGCATTGTACTTTGTCATGCTTATTAGCTTCAATTGCTGCCAGGTTTCCTTCACAATGATCGACAATCGTTAATAAGCATTTTGTTCGGTCAACCGTTCATTTTATCTCATCGATTGCCCTTGTTGTTTGGTCAACCGCTCCTTGTCTCTGGTCGACTGCACTTTTAGTTTCGCTTGTGGCTGAAGCTTGGCGCTTCAACAATATTCCCGCTGGCCCAATTTCAAGTCTTTTCCAAGTAAATTACGGTTAGGTATCTGTTTCCAAGTGGAATCCCCTAATGTATGAGAGAGTGAAAAAGTGTTTTTGCTCTTGTGGAATAAGAAATCTTCATATTTTAATGTATGTATTAATTTCATTGTAGCTATTAGCTGACTTAATTTTAACAGCAGGTACAATTACAATGAAAATGACTCATTCCCTAGTGTGATTATATGAGCAAATGCCTAAACCAAAATATGTTATTGTTATGAGAGTATGTTCAATTACGAGGGGGGATGTTCAATGTTGATTCTTATAGTACTATTCGAGAAGTTGATAAGTTAGTACATGAGCATACCATTCTTGATGGAAGCAAGTTCAATTACAAGGGGGGATGTTCAATGTCGATTCTTATAGTACTGTTCGAGAAATTGATAAGTTAGTACATGAGCATACCATTCTTGATGGAAGCAAGACTTATCGCCATCAAGGTATTGGTTTCTATATTATATATGTTGGTTTTCTACGTTCATTTTAAGTGAAACTCATTTTATTTACCTAACACAGTTTCTGGCTATATGGATCTGTGATTTGGGTCATTTGTTTGTTTTGCAGCATCAATTGGGATAGCAACAAAGTGATTGCACCTTACGCAATATTTATTTAGGCAACTCACAATGTTGTCTATGGTGAAAATCACTAAACTTGATTATAATACTTTTTATTACGGCTCGATTGGTCTCCAAAGAGTTGTTTTCTCTTGTACGTCTTCTAGTATTGATTTGCAAGGTTCATAGTTGACTTTTTTTCTTGTTTTTTGTTTCAAGTGTTCATTTTTTGTTTTGAGTATTTATTTCTTAAATTTTATTTAATTTCTTTGAAATTTGAGTTTGCATAACTTATAACGGTTTAGTTATTGCACAATATCTTCTTTGGAGTATTTATATTGCACCGTCATTACATTCTTTGGACCATTATGGGAACTCAGCTCATCTTGTATGAGTAGAGCTTTGAGAGGGGCAAGAAAAGAGGTAGTAGGGTGGAAAGTAGGGAAGGCAACTAAATGGTCTGGTTGGGTGTGGAGGTAAGTGTGTAGGTGTTGAGAGGAGGTGAGAGGTATCTACTTCATTCAGTTCAAAGAGGTGTTGTTTGCCCTCTACTTTAGATGGGTTTGGGGAGTTTAAATTATATTCACGCCTCGCAAGGTGTCAAGCTGTTGCCTATGGAGTTCATCCATTCACCCTAAAATGAATGCAATAGTATGCACATGTTACCTTCATCTAAATGTCACTACCCTAAGACAGATCTAACAGAAATGATGGGTTGAACGACTTAATTTTCAGAGATGACTCGATCGCCCAATTTAAAGTTAGGTTGACAACAAAAGATGTAGTATGAAACAAAGTCATAACCCACTCGAAGTGAGCCAAGATCCACAAAGTGTAAAGCCTGTGGGGTCGGGTTGCCCCACAAGCTATGTGGAAAATTTGAAGGGCTTCTCCTGCAATTCAGCTACCTGTCTAATGCCTTAACCTCCCCAGTCTTTTTTTTAAAGAGCCAGACACTCTCCTCTGCATACGAGAGGAGAGTGTGTGTTCAATGCATTAAGCAAGCCGAGGCTGAGAGGTAGAATTTTTGGTGAACAACTTCAAGTTGTCGTCGGTGGTCTGAAAGGGCATAATCCTCGGTCATTTGGTGAGGTAAATTTTTAACTCAAGTATCTGTTCGCTGTGTAATTAAGGATTGATTCTGTTGGATTTAAAGTTTGGAATAATGGATGGAAAAGTTGTAATTGTTGCATGAAAACTAATGTGGTTATATTTTTGGTTGGTTAAAGTTAAAGTTTTGTGGAGAAAAATGAAAATTTTGGAGAAGAATGAAAGTTCTCCAATTGTCTATTTCGTCCAGACTGGCCAGAAATTACCTGCGGGAGCGTAGGCTTTTGCGGCGGGAGCCCAGGCTCCCAAATGGCGAAGATTTGAACATATCTGGGGGCTTATGCAGAAGATATGTGTCCAGGGAATATTCACTTGCAGGAGCATTTACTCCCGCAGAGCAAGCAAGCGTGTCTCGGAGGAGGATATGTATCCACATAATTGTGACCTCCGCGGTGTTGTTCACTTTTGTAGGAGTGAGCGAACATATCCGGGTTTGTAAGCTAGAGACACGTGTCTACGAATATTCGCTAGTGGGAGTGTTCGCTGTCGTAGGAGCGAGCGAACGCTTCTGGGCACGTGAGTGCCACATGAGCGAAAACGTCTGCTGAATTGAATGAATAAAGCCGTGAGGACATTTTTTTGCACCTGGTGACCTTCGCTCATGTACGTAGAGGCATGTAAGTGACACGTGAGTGGAGTTGAACAATTTTCGTGGGAGCGAAGGCTGCTGCTATGAACAGTGCGTTGCAGCGCGCCTGGTTCCTTGAAAGGTGTCAAGCTACTGTCATCCTAAAGTGAATGCAATAAATTATGTGATATACACATGTTACCTTCATTTTAATGTCTCTGTCATGACCCATAGAAATTTGGGTTGAATGACTTGATTTTCATCAATGACTTGATTGCCTCGCTCAAGGTTAGACTGACCGCAAAAGGCGTAGTATAAAACAAAGTCCTAACCCACGCAAAATAGGCAGAGGACCACAAAGTGATTACCAAAAAAATAAAGATAAGAGTAATAATAAACAACATAGGAAATATACCGTACAAGAATATGAAATCATTCAGCACTATACAACTAATTTTATAGACAAGAGAAGGAATATAATCCTCACAAGACAATAAATAGAATTCTCAAATGAAAATAGAAAATCGAGGGAAAAATCCTCGCTACGATCATTGCTCTTGACCACCTTGATTTTTAACTAGGAAGAAGGGTGTCGATTTTCTTATTTTATATGCAATGTATGAGAAAACTGGTTTTATTAATTCATTTTAAAACCATGAGTCAGATAAGATGTTGTCCACAGATTTACATTTATCAACCCTTTTTATTGTTTTAGAAAATAGGCTCCACGAGCTATCAATGAAGTGGTATCGAAAACATTGCCCCATACATAGACAACTATATTAAAATAAAACTTCACCATTTTACATAGAAAACAATCATAGTGAAAAGGAGGCGTCTCATATACCCCGACCCGACGATTGCCCACAAGGAGTGTAAAGAATGACGACGATTTGAAAATCTAGTCAGTCAGGCAAAAAAAAAAATTGTTTGAAAATTAGTCAAACATGAAATTATCATATAAACAAACACCTTGACCAAGTTTAGAGATTCGAATCCAAGGATGCGTCATCACATCCTATTACTTCGCGTCGTATAAACAAAATACCTTCACATGTAACGATAGGAGGTTCATCCACCAATGCACATGTAACGATATAATGAAATATCATACACGCATAAAGTGAAAATGTAAAGCTGGCGTACTTATAATATAAAAATAGATATTTGTTAAACAGGACACATAGGGCCAATTGTGATAACTCACAAAATAAAGGTTTTGAAAACCATGATCTAATGTAGTGTAATATAAAATCTTTATCTCGATAATGCGAAAAGCTTTGTCGTCCAAAATAATAGGAGGTTTATCCACCAAGGCACATGTAACGATATAGTGAAATATCATATACGCATAAAGTAAATGTGTAAAGCTGACCTACATGTAATATAAAAACAGATATATTGTTAAATATAGTGTGATAACTCACAAAATAAAGGTTTTGAAAACCATGATCCAATGTAGTGTAATATAAAATCTCTATTTCGATGACGTTAAAAGCCTTATTGACCAACCAGAATGTGTTATCGAGGACATACATTGAAAACAGAACCATCGTCAGAACATAAAACGAAACCGATGTCAAAATGCCAATCAAAACGCTAGGGAAACAATATGGGTCTTAAACTGGGAATAGGAATCCAAACTAAAGGATGGGATAAATGGGTGCGAAAATCGAGACAAAAATTTCCCCGAAAGGCTACTGCGCAGTCATCTAAAACTCTGTAACGAATGCCTTGGATTTTGTCGTGGTCGCCCGCAACAGAAGTCCAAGCCGCTACCGAGGAAGCTTGTAGCGTATGCCCAATCTATTGCTGCAAATGCCCACATCGAAAGTTCGGACCTCTGTTGCGGTAGCTTGCAGGGGACATTTGGACCACTGCTGTGGATGCTTGCAGCGGAATCCAAACGAGGACTCCTAGACTTACATACTCTGTAGATGACCAGCTTGAACAACGGATGCCCAAAGGTGACATTTTGGTGACAAACATTGCAAAAAATCTATGATTTTTATCTTAAATTGACCGAGAATTTACTGAAAACTATAGATCGACCAATATTTGTAGAAACAATCCAAGATCTCAAGTTTCCAAATTCGAAATCGTAATCCGACATAAAGGGAAATTTAAACAATAAGACGAGATTTAAAAATCAAAGTACCCTTGGAGAACCTCCAGAAAAATTAAAGATTGGAACATTAGAAACTTAGATTGGACAGAAAAACGACGAAATTTCTCATCTCTGTCTCACTCTCGCTGTGGACAGCAGAAAAAAAGGGTCTCCCTGTTCTTAAGGAAAAAAAAATATTTAATAAATATAAAATATTATATTATATATATTACTGAAATTCAAATATAACCCAAACTCAATTTGATTCGATCTTTGATTTGTCCAATGTTATTTTCAAATTTCAAACCATGAGGTAACACCTAACTTTAATGGTTTGACCCATTTGATCAAAAATATATACGTGGCAAAAAATTACCAAATCCAACAATCGAGTAAGTACAAAATAAAATGATCTCAGATATATCGTGTTAAGTTGTTAGGTGAAGTTTTATTAATTTAAAAAAGACAAATTTTGCAATCACTTTCATACTTAGCTTCATTTCTCACCAGCCTCGTCAGCTCGGGTAAGTAGACGTCAAGGTTTGGACAAGTAGTTCCTGATTGACAGACCAAGTGTTCATGTTTTTTCCTAAACAACAAGAGAGGGTCCATTTGTGTTTACTTTTTGATCATCATGCCTCACTACTACTTCATACTTTAATTGCCAACACAGCTTTTGCCAGAAAATTATCTCCATTTCCATCAAGGTTTAGCCCAAAAATATCACCTTTTTACCTCCCCACCGAAAAATTCAGAGATACACGAGCAACCATGATTCCCGTCTCGTTTTCTCACAAGGGTCGTCTTGAATTTCAGTATATGCTTTGCCATACAATCCCTCGCTGCTCATGTAATGCCTCGATTCTTCATCGGCGAAGAAAGAGAGTGGTCAGAGGCTGCCTTTCTTGGGGAACCTATCTTCATCTTCTCATTTTCTGCTTCCTTCTGTGCTTTCTTCTTTTCATATTCTATCTGCTTGCAGTTTTCCTCATGTGCTCGACTGAACATTTTAACAAAGTTGAGCAACGTGGATACAACTGCAGCACACATTATTATAATTTTGTTTTCAGAACAAGTTGAGTTTATGTCACCAATGAACACAAGATAATTCATAGTCCATCATTTCAGGTCGACAGATCCACAACTGATGGACTGTTTGACCATGATTTTAGACAACATACCTTGTTCAAATGGACAGCGCGCTGGATCTTCACCAAAATAGAAAGCCAATGCATCTGCATTTCTTCCCTGAAAATACATCCAAATTAAAGTCCATAGCAGTGCCAAATTCATGTTGAAAACTCCGTTGTAAAAGATCATATGAGCTTACCACGGTAGAATAGAGCGAAGCTAGAGACCTCACTTCGGCCTCGGCATCACTAAGAAAACCCTTTACCGTCTGAAATTCATTCATATCAACAGTAAAAATGAGCCAAGCAATACAGAAATTCATCCTTATAGAGAGAAACTTTATTTGCAAGGATAGAAAAGCACAAGAAGCTAATGATAATCCATCACCTTGGAAAAATTTTCTGAAACTGGACCATCATTATCTGAAGAAGTTAATTCCTGCACAACCTTCTCAATCCCCTTACTAATGGCTTGCATTTCCTCCGCTAAATACTTCAACTGTATCTGCCAGACAGTTCCACATTTAGATTCATACAGATGAAGATGGGGACTGGCCAACGAGAAGAAAAGGAGAGTACCTTCGTCGACGCCTCCAAATTCATTAGATCTTTTGGAAAATCTAGAAGTTCAGGCAATTTCTCGGCGAGGACCTACAATTAAGAAAGAAGTTTAGTAATTATAAAACACAATCAAGTATTGACAAATGTTATGAAAATTTCTACCTTACAGAGATAGTGCATAAGAGTCATTCTGTTGTTCCGGGCTCGAGTGTCAGTAAGTTTAAGAAGACTATCCAAACGAAATCCAACGGCCGAACCTAAATCCATGATTTTTTTTCCCACAATGAATCCTAGATTTGATTTAGGATTTAAAAATAATAATTTTAGAGTAAGTATGAATGAAAATTATATAGACTCATTCACCCCTCGCTGTCCCATGATTCAGAGCATTTCCCAGAGAAAGAATGGTTTGCAGTATTTTTTTCAACTTCACTGAACTCTTTATCTGATATGGCGACGTAAATAAACAAACATGAGGTAAAATGTCAAAAGAAGACGATTATTTTTTCAAAGAAAAGTAAACTTGCCTCTTCAGATGCAGAATTTACAGTGTTTAGATTAGTTCTAAGGTCAGAAACCTGAAACAATAAATAGGGTCAACTGGGTGACTGTAAAATAGCTGGTAACAAGTGTTTCGAATGCCTGTCCGCTCACCTGGGATCTAAACTGAATCTTGAAAGAAAATACTCTTAGCTTCGGCTCTACACGCGGTATTTTCATCAATTCTAAGAAGAACTATTAAAAAAAAGGGAGTGAAGTAAGGAAGGAAAGAGTTAGAAGGATTAAGGGAGGGGAAATGACAAGTATGCTTACCTGTTCGCATTTTCCCAAATTTTCTTTATCTCCACCATAACCCTGAGCATATATGCACTGTTACAACTCACAAGAGAAGAAGTTCTAATCATGGGGAAAGAGAATTTAAAACCTTGAGTAGCTCCATCTCTTCCTTCGTCGGACAAAACTTGATGAGATTCTCGATTTGATCGGCATCCAATGCTGCTTCATCCAAGGCAAGAACTGAACTCTAAAGAAAATGATGGAGAAATGAATCTCAATCTACTTATTCCAAGATGATATATTACAGAACAAAATTGTATCAAAACAGAAAGTTCATTTTCAAGTTCAAGGCATCAACAGATACTTACTATTGCATTTAAAACTTTAGCCACTGATTTAACCAAAGTTAGCCTCACTTTCCACATTTATTTTCGAACCATTAGCGGCAAAAGAGTTTTAAGTTTTTTAGCTTACCATCAAATCAGGCAATGGAATCTTAACCTTAGTAAGCATGATCTCACAATTATTGGCCCGCCTCAGCTCAATCTGCAACAACCAATTTGATGTTTGAATTATTTTATAGAACTAAAAAAAATTGTATTAAAATGAATATTTTTAAGGAATGAGAGGAAAGAAAAATAGCCTTAACCCTGCTTTTCTTTATAAGGTATCAGCAATAAAACCTATCCCACCAAAAAAGAATTCGACAAAAGCAATTTCCAATAGTTTCGCCACATAAAGAGTAGCCTCATCAAAAACAAATTCTATTGCTACTATTCCAAATGCTCCAAAACCGCCTGAGCTCAATCCTTGAATATGAATCATATTAACATTGATTTCATGAGAGAAAAATGCAGATGAATTAACTCAAAGAAGGATCATTAAGAATTGTTCTATCTTGATTCGCATGACAAACTCAATCCCCTTCAATGTGAAAACTATGCTACAATACTGAGTCTGCTCATCACAATGTTTGAAGCTAAAACTAAACCGAAAGCTTTTATTTCCTGTGACTATATCCCCATAACAACTGACACCCAAAAAAAATACTAAACAGAAACTGAAAAGTTATAACCTTGAGGCTATGATAGAAGAGAAAAGAGTGCTCAATTTTTTTTCAAATTACCAACTGCACTTTGTCTGCTTTATTTGCTGATGAATGGCGTTTTGACTTGTCGCCAATTCTCCCATTATCTGAATTTGGAGCAGTAGCAGCAAAAAGAGACTCAAGTTCTGACATATCAAACTCTGGAGGCCTAGAATTTGAAAATTTGTGTTGCAGATGACCAAAAAATCATAAGCATTGAAACAATTCGATCAAAATATGATTACAAAAGATGATGCTTACTTAGAAACTTCATCAGCTCTTTGTGCCTCTGCCCATAAACTTCCTTGCACAGCCCTTGTTAACTTCAACCAGTGATAGGGTTTCAGGTTTGATTTTTTACCTTGAGCCGGATTTTTGGCACCTGTACGTGGTGGGGCTCGACCTTTTGAATTGAATGAAAGACTAGAAGGGGGCCCAGGAATTGCAGGTATTTTGCTATTAGTATTTCTAGAATTTGAAGATGCATCGCCAGCTTTTGTTAAACCATTGGGCAAAGGAGCTGGAGGTGGTGGGATAGGAGATGTCCGTGCATGATTATTTGATGTTGATTCTTTTGAATTGAGATTAGACGGAGGAGGAGGTAGTGGCGGGGAAAGGGGTACACTAGCGGGTGGAAGAGGAGGAGGAGGCGTTGCTAGAGAGTTACTCACTCTAGGAGGTGGAGGAGGAGGAGGAGGAGAAGGCGTTGCTAGAGAGTTACTCACTCTAGGCATCCTTGAAGAAACAGAAAATGGTCCAGAAGGTACACTAGAGGGTGGAGGAGGAGGAGGAGGAGGAGGAGGTGGAGTTGCTAAAGAGTTACTCGTATTAGGCATCGTTGAAGAAACAGAAAATGGTCCTGAAAGTACACTAGGGGGTGGAGGAGGAGGCGTTGATAAAGAGTTACTCAATCTAGATGATAAAATTGTAGAAAAAGCAGGAGGCGGGAGAGTGATTATGTCAGAAGAAAGTGGGGTAGA
>CM039484.1:0-20956 GCA_022433065.1 Begonia loranthoides | reverse complement strand
GGTAGAAGGTGGAGGTGGAGGAGGTGGAGGGGGAGGGAGTAGAAGACTTGCTTGTTTGATGGGTGAAGATGAAGATGACCCGGCTAAAGGTGGTCGAGGTGGAGAGGGGATGGGAGCTAATCTCTCTGAAGGTTGAGTTTCATCTGAAGGTTTTGGCTGAAATGGTTCTTGGGGAGGAGTAAGCAGTGGAGATGGCGGAATACGAACAATTATCGGCTCCAAAGGCTTAAATACATTAGCAAGAGATGGTGAGATAGAAGAAGAAGATGGCAATACTGCTTCTGGACTAATAACTTGGCAAGAGTCCGATGTTGCATGGTCACGCAACAGAGCTGTAATGCCAAGGGCTGAGGGTGCACTATGATATCTGGATATGGAAGCGGGTGACCCTTGCAAGGAATTACTAAAAGAAGCTGGTGCAGAAAAAGATATGACCTTAGACCTAGAGGATCTTTGGATCGTCATTCCAGCCGAGTCTTCAGCTGACGATGGTTTAGAACATGGTATAGATTGATCTTTCTGGTCATTGAGAGAGCAAACTTGTAAGTCATCCTCTGCTGATTTTGGTTCTGCTTTTAGTTCTTCAGGACCTGCATAGTTTCCTGTTTCTTCAACCATGTTTCCTTCAGGGGTTTTTGGTGATGAGATTTGCTGTGTTTTTGGATCTATCCAATTCATGTTGCTAAATATCTCTTGAACTTTATTAAATGCTTCGATTGGGAGGCCCTCTTTCTCCTCAATATTCGGCAAATCAACTGAAATAAGAGAAGTCTCAGCATCCATCTCCGAGAAAAGAACCTTCATGAATTTACACAAAGAGTGTCACTTCTAAAAAAAATACTACTTGAACAATTTGTAGATAAAAGATGACTACAAATACCTCTGCTCTGAAATCCTTGGGGAACTGATCCTTAGCATTCCATAAAATATCAATGTCATCCCGACTAAACATCAAAATATTCGACCTTATAAAAGCCGTATTGAACATGACTCGGAACATTATCTCTTCATGTTCCAAATCATTGTCTAAACTAATACATTCAAGGACTACATCACCTTGTATATGGCAGTGAATATCAATTTTAACTAGCTCGCAATCTTCCTGCATTTGAGATGAACAATATATCAATCATGTATGAAGATATTGAAATGAACAAACCATATAATATACTTTTAGCCACCTGCTTGTGGTATCGAACGAATTTGCTCCTTTTTGGAGTTGAGAAAAGAACTTTGGGAGTTCTATCAGAAGCCATAAAGGGATCCTGTCCATATATTCTAAATATAGGACGACAACCACCTTCTCCATCCATATTAGGAATGAATCTAATGATGATGCAGTCCAATGTAAGGGCTCTATCCAGCGGAGGCCATTCCGAGGCAACATTTCTTCTCGAGATATATTGAAGGTACCTCAACTGTGATGGCATGGGGTTGAGGGGAGACATTAGAAGCAAAAGCTCTGGAGGTGCCTGTTTGTAAATCATATCCAAAGTTTTTTGTTCACCAACATACTGCTTCCTATAGATTAAGAGAGCAGCCAACATGAAAGCCAAGACAGGCCACCCGCCTCGTTCACAGTGCATTAAGAGCACATTTTGTTGCCCAAGGGAGAGCCAGCTTTCACTGGATCTCAAGAAGTGATGGATCATCTCCATTGTAAGAAGGGGACAACCTTCGTAATGGCGAGGGTAGTCCATCACGGTCATGTCATAGTCAGACAATATCTTAGAAATCAGGCTTTGTTTCTCTCCTTCTCGAAAGTTAAACACCATGAATGAAGCATCAGGGAGATGCCCTCTCACTTGATTAGCTATGCCTCCTATGTAAACTTTATATTCATCGTCTTCCAAAACATTGGTTGTAAAGCAGCAATCGAACACTACACAGATGCAGATAAATCAATCTTAACAATAACCAACCAAATGGAATAGCAGAGGAAAAAGAGAAAAGTTAAGTACCGCCAAGTAAATATTTCTACAGGCTTCCTAGTATAGATTTTGAGAAAACTAGCGAGTTTGGCAGTTTATATCGTAAAGAAATAATCTTATTCAATTTCGAATTTGAGAGTTTCATGACACCGCATACTTAAGTCAACAAATACCCATTTTCACGACCATTTCATTTGACAAGAAAATCGATACAACTCTGCTATCATCTTCCCAAGAGTAAGAGTTTCACTGTCCAACCACATCCACAATTTATTTGATATAATAGGGAAGAAAAACTCCCTGATACAATAGAAGGTTAACGTTTGAAAGTTCCCACTTTCCTATTATAAGATTCTGCAGCAGAGCTCCGAAGAACAGGAGTTCCTCTTTCTCTCTGGTATATTCTTTGCATGCATACGCACAAAGTAGGACATGTAAAAAAAAAAGACGAGGAATGCACATTTCAGAACAAACAAAACGAAACTCTTCCTTAACCCAAATGATCAAACTTGAGCATTCTAGGAAAAAAAGAAGAAGAAGCAAGAAACATACCGTAGACCCTTTCGGCAATCTCCAAGAGCCCGTCCGGTGGCTTCCTATAAAAGAACTTTCGAAATAGAGCCATTGTTTGAAATATCGAAAGAAATCACCAACTAGAATACTTGCGAAGCACCTATTGGAAGACGGGGCGAAAACCCTCATTCAAATAGGACGCACAGATCACAAGTTTGGGAAAGGAAAAGGGCATGATGGCGGAGGAGAGAGTGTAGATTGAGGAAAGAGGCATAAATATTGCTGGGGCTTGAAGGAAAGAGCTTGAGGGTGAGGTTGTTAACGTCACATTCACACTTTGACAGTCATGGAACATTAAAGGAGGGGCCATAGAAAGACTTAGCTTTCAATCCATAGAGGTTGAGGAAGAAGAAGATGGAATTGGGAGGGAAAAAGGGAGTGGAAAGTTGTTATCCCTGACAAGAAATTCAAAGTAGGAACAAAAAGAGAGAGGGAGAGAGAAAAAGGCCGTTTAGGAATAGAAGGATCTGAGGTTTGTCTTTGTCTATTTAACAGTGTAGGTGATATAATCTCAGAATCAGAGAGAGAGAGATTATGGATTCGGGGGGACGATGATTAGAAAAACCGTTGGCGGTGTAAACATAAATCAACTGATTACATGATCGAATGCATTGCATGGGTGGTGGTATCGGCCATCTGCTCCGCCCCACACAACACAGACGTTTCCTTTCTTAATCAAACTTCTCTTAATGTTAATCTCTTCTTAGTAATATAAATGGGCCCAAGGCCCAAACCGCCTCAAGGCCAAGGGCCCAGTCAGTACAATTTAATATTAATTTACTTGGGCCTTAGGCCTTGGGCCCTGCAGATATATTACTAAGTAAACTTCTTTAAAAGAGTCCAAGCCATAATTTCAAGAAACATTGGGGCCGGGGGTGGCGTAGGATTCACCATCTGCCCGCCTCCTATAAATTCCTTCCTTCCTCCCTGTTATTTCTCTCCCTCCACCCCCAGAGACTGTTACGCCTCAACCCTTTTCCCTCGTGTCTGACAAGGAGCATCACTTCGAATCCAAAGCCGACGCCGGTGACTCCAAGACCTACCCTCAGCAAGCCGGTACCATTCGCAAGAACGGTTTCATCGTCATCAAAAACAGCCCCTGCAAGGTCTCACATTTTCCTCTGGTATCTCTGTAGGACACCTCACTGGGTTTACTACAATCTCTATTCTAAACCTTATTATACAGCACGTAGAATGCTTTAGTAGGAACGTTAATGAAATGAATAATTTCGTAAAATTTACGCCTTTACCAGTTCTCCTTTTGTTACTATATATGTTTTGGAGTCTATTTGTTCTTTCGCGTCTTCTTTGAAACATCTCTTCTCAATTTCCCCTCTACTTAGTCTTAATTGTCTTAAATTAACATTCATGATGGACAATGTGCACAATTCTGATCTTGGTATTTACTACCTTCGTGTTTTTTGGTGTTTGTTCAAAAACAGGTTGTTGAGGTTTCGACTTCGAAGACTGGCAAGCATGGTCATGCCAAATGTCACTTTGTGGGGATTGATATTTTCACTGCAAAGAAACTCGAAGACATCGTTCCATCATCCCACAATAGTGATGTGACCATCTATAATATTTCTCCAAAACTATCTCATAATCTGCTACCTTTCAAGTTCAAACTGTTCTAATACTCTTTTTTTTTTTTTTCCTTCTGTAGGTTCCCCATGTTGACCGCTTTGATTATCAGCTGATTGACATATCTGAAGATGGTTTTGTGAGTGTTTTCTTTCATTATAATTTTGATGAGTGGTAATCAATGATCAGATCTTTGAGCAATTCTAATGCAAAAATTGCATCTCAACCAACATCACCTAGGAAATTTTCATTGTTGAAAGTTGTTCAGTAAATTTTAAATTGATTCACAAAGTTTGCTATATTCCCGTAATATTTCTTAAAGCCTTAGTATTTGAAATTTTAGTTAGTTGATCATGCAATCTCTAGTAGGGTACAAAAAAAGGGCCATATTTACCTTGGGTCGGGAAATGCTTGTGAGACAGAAGGCCAAGATATAGGTCTGAGTTTGTTATCATTCTACTCTTTTGCAGGTAAGTCTCTTAACTGACAATGGCAACACCAAGGATGATTTGAGGCTTCCTAGTGACGATAGTTTACTCACTCAGGTATAAGTAGGTTTGAAGACTTGATTATCTTTTGGTTGTTCCATTTTTTATCAAGAAAAGAGACATTAGTACTATCATCAGGGGCGTCATAAGTTAGCATTTGTTGCGTTTCCAAATATTTTAATTCCTCAAGTTATTGTTCTTTGTCAGATAAAAGAGGGATTTGCTGAAGGCAAGGACCTTATGACGGCAATGGGGGATGAACAAATTTGTGCTCTCAAGGACATTGGACCAAAGAATTAACCCAGATAGGCTCAGCCTTTCCTTTGGATACAACTTGAAGATTGAACCGTCAACTTAGACATCCAAATGTTGGAGGCGCTTGATTCTTGATGGAGCCTTGGATGAGGCCTAGATGTAGTTGGCCTCTGTCTGCGTTTGATAGGTCGGTGCCAAAGTTTCCAACACTTGACATGTTTTATTACGTCTTGATGTGAAATATGAGAACCATGAGTTCAATGTCATTATTAAAACGCTTTATAAAACGTAGGTTTCACGTCCAGCAATATGTTCAGTTTCTGTTGCTGACTACACAAATAACATGGACAATAACATTACAGACTGTTACAAGCAGTGTTAGAAAGGAAGCACTGACTAGGGTTTTTTCTTTGAACAATTTGTAGATGAAATGATTAAGACCCAGTAATAGAATGCCTTCCTGGCAACTGGTACATTTTCAACCTTCTAGGAGATAGAATGCCTTCTGTGTCTGGAAGATGAACAGGAGGATTTTATGTCAGCTGGAACCATTGAAGTTGGACTATGAGAACTCACTGATGTCTCAGAGCTCCTGTTTGCTCCATGCGCTTTACCTACACTCCATAACTTGTCAAAAATTCTCCTTGATCGGGAAGGCAATAATTGTATTCCGCTTCTGCTCTTCTTTTTTCCTAATTTTCCGTTTTTCCTTGCATCGTCGTTCAGTTTCATTTGATTGGTCTGCTGCGTCAGAAATTTACAGCTTTCCAATGATTTCTCGCATGGGTCATCATTGTTTGTCGGTCGTGAAGAATTCGGGGCTTGTTCGACAGTAGATGCTCTAACCTGTTCAAAAAATAGAACTTGGACTACAACTCTGAGAGGAAGTCTTTCATTCTGTGCCGCATGCATGGACGCCTCCATTGTCAGTTTCTTTACGTCAATCAATCCACATATCTTCTTCCTCTCAGCCTTGGTCAGATTCAGGTGCCCCTGATCTCAATTTCAATCACAGCTTTCAAGTTTAAGTTAAAAGAGAGTGCATGTCACAAGTAAGGTGTCCTAGATTGTCACTAAAGTTACGTTCCTTTCAGGACAACAATAGCTAAAAGAGAAAAGCATACCTTAAGGTACAGATCAATAGCTTTATACAACCCATCATGAATTGGCCTTGCCGAGTCTGGGATTGACTGCGACAACACAATAAAACTCGATAGTGAAAGGTTAGGGTCATGCGCAATTTCTCCGAGATACCCATCTACCAATTTTCCAACATTCAACAATGGCCAATGCCCGAGCAGAAAATTATCCGATCCTTTCCCTTTCTTCTCCAAGGCATCTAAATCCCAATTACATTTGTTGTGCTCTAAATATAGGATCACCATGCTTTGAACTAACTCTTCGTCATATCTCGTGACCTTTGGGGGAAGTGCCGGGATCAATATATCTCTGACCGAAGCCTCGTGCAACTTCAGGCTAACCCTCCTCACCAAATCTTCCTTTAGTGACTCGTCAGCTCCGACCAACATAGACACCTTCATGAGTTTCAGCAAGAAGCCACAGGAGCAACCAATACCCTTGTCCGCCGGCAATAAGCAAATTATAGTTTCCACCAGAGACTTGTTTCTGTTGGCATGAACATCAGAAACCAAAGCATCAACTGTATCTGGTAACCATCTGATGGCATAAGTTTTTAATGCCTCCCCAATAACACCACCATCCATTCTTCCTTTTGATTTCACTGCAATCATGACTCGTCTATACAGATCAATCTCCAGCTCACATATATCTTCAACCCACCAATCTCTCGGAATGGATTCAATCTTTTCCTCAGAGTTGATCCCATCTTCAATAATTCTGTCCGGCTCTGATAGCTTCCGGTTCCGTGTGTATGACCAAGTGACATTCGCTGGATCTACAGATGTTTTCGAGGCAATGGAGTCCACGCATCTGCCAACAATCTTCAGATCTTCAGACCAAGGAAGAACAGATCTGGCTGTTTGAAGAACTACGATAGAATCTTTCCAGCTTCGAAATATACTCGAGTTTAGAAACACCTCAATTTTAAATATTAAGTTTCCCTTTTCAACATCTTCCGTCATCTCAAGGTACTCGGCCGCACATCGAGCAGCCACAACGTTATAAGCATTAAGAGTGACAGCCATTCCATAGCAGAATTTTGCACAGATTTCAAAAGCTTTTGGGCCACCTGGAAAATCAACTATCTGAAGTTCTTCGACATCTTCGTCGTTGGCTTTTGACACTAATCTTTGCAAATAATTGCTCTTGGATAAGAGCGGAAACTGCAGCAATATGCACATTTGACTCATTAAAACATGAATTCATCATCCTAGCCAGCAAGGGAGAAAAGGAAGGGTGAATCTTTGAGGACGAAAAACACAAAAGTCAAGTATCATTCCATGTGTTCCACATGTACATCTAAGATACATCTTATCCAATCTAATTCTATTTCCTCTAAAATGATGTCTTTTCCATCTCTTTCTCTTCTTCTCATCTTATAACCACTTGTCACTAAAAAGACACAAAGTTGATAATAATACCTTGTGGAGGAGGAACTTCACTTCACCCACGTTTATGATGACATCCGAGGGCAATTCAGATGCTACATACCTGCGTGAGTGGGTAGTATGTCAGACGACAAAATAGAGACCTGCTTAAAGAAGAACGACTAAACAACATAGCGGAAAAGGTGTTCCTCATTATCATTGAAACAGTGTTTTTGTCCCACTAGAGAGCCCCATGATGGGGTTGAATCAAAATGGTAATAGTGAGTGGTCATGAACTGTTAGTCACTTCTGCTGTCTGGCAGTGGATTTCAAATGAAACACAATCCCGACCTTTCCTTCATCACCCTTGTATAGAAGCATAGTGCTATTTTTAAACAAATTTACAGCACGGAAGAGACGATGCTAAACATGCATCATCCCTAGTTATTCCCTGGATAGAAGACCCCATGCAAAATTATTGTTTCATAGTCCTCAACGGCCTTATTTTGGATATGATCAACAGTAGCGGAAAATGCATACTGCGAGCAAAAAACAAAGAAAGAAAAATCTTTGTAATTAATTTAAGCGCCATGGCTCGTCAATTTCAACTTCCCCGAATAAGCAACGACATTGCTTGCAGGAGAAAGGCCGAGGAATATACGGTTCTATATTTGGAACAATTGAAGGCCAGCTCAAGGAAGGACCACATCTTCATGCGCGAGATTACATTTTTTCTCTCCCCAGCAAGCTAGACAAACAAAACTTCTAATTTGATTTTCCTAGGATTTTTTAGAGGTAATCAATAATGGAGTAAAAGAAAGTAGTTGAACAAAGGGAGGCAAAAGAAAAAGCTTAGGAAAGAGATATAAGAATGGCAAAACATGAAAGAAAAGAAGAACGAAGAAGAAAGACTTGTTCTTATACACTGACCTAGCAGTTTTTCCATCGGACTGGAAAGCATCGAGCTTGGAACCCAACTTCATGAACTTCATCTTCCTCCTCTGCTCCGTCCCAAACCCACAATGCCCTTTCGAAAATACGACGGCTTACAAAATTACAAATGGATGATCTGGCTTTCTGTTCACACACGGCCCTTTCTTGCAAGAATACTTAGTCTGAAGACGAGAGCACGCAAACCAGAACGGAAATGGCGTTTTTCAGAGACTAGCACCATCTGAAGCACGCTAAGAGTAGGCTATCTTAAACATTGGACGAAAAAATCTCCCTATCACCTCGGATTTCGAGTCCTCGCCATTGATTTCGAGGCTTTATGATGACATTGATGACGATTTTAGATAGGCAAAAAAATATTCAGGAGCAGAAAGACGAAAATGAAAAAACAAATACTGCGGTGCAGAGTGTTTGAAGAAATAAAATAGTTTTTACGAAAAAACAACTGGCATTAAGGAAAAAGTACAGAGCGAAATTCCTGCGAAATTCAAGAAAATCATTCGTAAGGGAAATGACTTCAGAAAGAGAAATATATGGCCGGGGGTGTAGTTGGTTTGGAGGGAAAGCATAGAAAAGTGCCTCTACAGCTCACCTACTCTTCCCTCCTCCCCCTCTACGGCTGCAGTGTAAAATAAAGAAATAAAAGCTAATCATAAATTGTAGCCGCCTTTGCTTTTAATCATCCTGATCCGCAGAGATCTTCCTTCCCAAGGAGCAAATCTTGATGAATCTCTTCTTCTCTTTCTATGGACAGTTGCTGAAAGATGATCGATTACCCTTCTAACCCAGTTGATCTTCTTTCGTTTCTTGGGTTGCAGCCCTATGCCCGAGTGAATTTTCTCATGGGCCAGAAAGGGGAGAGAGAGAGAGAGAGAGAGAGAGAGGAGGTTGCTTTTAAGTTGGTCTCAGGCACTCGTGTTGCTGGTTTATGCTCTGTGCTTCTGGGTTCGTGAGTGTAGGGGACTGTACTACTGTGCCATTTTCAGATGAGGTTTTATGCCGTTAAAGCACGCTAGAGTTTTGTTGACTACTTTGCCCCCGCCTTTTCTCTTTATTTCACTTGTCATGCCATTGGCAGGAGCTCAGAATCCACGTGGAGCTTTGACTTAGGCCTGCGTGGGACCAGACTGTCTGTGATTCCGCCGCGTGGCTGAGAGTAGAGTGATGGGCAAGATGAAAACATGTCTGAGCATGTCATGTCTCCTTCATTCTCCAAATAGGAATACTCACCCAACTCACTTTTTGCTCATCTCCTATCTTTTCTGATCGTCTGGTCTTCTTATAATTGCACTAGTTTTTACAGTAATTCTTTCTTATTTTGTACTCAACTTGTGGAGGCAGAGATCGATCCCAGCTGCCTGAGATATGTGTAAAAGAGAGGAGAATAAAGAAAAGGCCATTGCTTTTTCCTCAATGAAGTGATAGCAATGAAATAATTAGAGGGGAGAAAAAAGGTAGGCCCGTAGGGTAGCTTAAAGTGAAGGATGGGGAGAGGGCATCAAACGATTAAATTGATTAAGGAGGAGCAGCAAATGGAGGAGTAGGAGGGTGAGATGACCCCCTTCCCTTCTCTTTACAGCCTGCCTGCCTCCGGCTCCAGTTGTTATTATTTTCTGTCAGCTATTTATGGCGCCTTGCCCTTTAAGAAACAATCTCTACCCAACCATCCTTTTTTTCCGATTATAAACCCTGTTTTTATATGTAGTTTCTTCAAGTCTAAATAATCCACCTTTTTCTTGTATCCAAATAATGACCTTCTGAATCAACCAAAGCAGGCATCCATCTGGTTTGTTTCCTCTATTCCCGCCTTTGGATATCAACCCTGATCTCTAATTCTCTACCACCTCCAGCCTGGGAGAAGGGATGTAATCGTCTTTCTATTCTAGGGGACCAAGTGACTCCTTTTTGCTCATTATCTTCTGTTTGAATCTTCATGTTAGAGATTCTCTTCTCTTTGTTTTTGTGAGTTATAATAAACTAAATTTATTAAGTGTTCTTTTAAGATTTCTAACTTTCATTAACTATTTATTTTAATATTTAGTTTTTTAATATTTTGTTTAGGTGTTTTATTTGAAATGAAGAGAGTAAGTTTAAGAAAATATGAAAATTTTTGAAAAAATATTATAAAGTGAGAGTTAGCATATCTTTTAAATGTCTGCGGTTGTTTGTAATTTCGTTCCGTTTCCATATGTCATCCACTGCAAGAAAGATAAGGACAATGTGGTTGTCGACGCATTGTCGATGAGGTATGTACTTCTCACCACTTTTCAATCTAAGTTATTAGGATTTAAGTACATTAAGGATTTGTATGGGAATGACTTGAATTTTGGAAACATTTGAAATGCTTGTGAAAAGTTTGCATTTGGTGATTTTTATCGGCGTGAAGAATTTTTGTTTAAGAAAGATAAATTGTTGTACCTAAGTGTTCTATTCGTGAATTACTACTTAGAGAAATCCATGGAGGAGGGTTAATGAGACATTTTGGTATTTCTAAAACATTAGATGTATTGAATGAACATTTTATTAGCCGAAAATGAAAATTGATGTTACATCTATTTGTGATAAATGTATTGAATGTAGAAAGACAAAATCAACAATTAGACCTTATGGAAAATACATGCATTTACCTATTCCTAATCAATCTTGAGTCGACATATCTATGAATTTTATTTTGGGCTTGCTTAAGACTCAAGAAGGTAAAGAGAGCATTTTTGTGGTTGTTGATCATTTTAGCAAAATGACTCATTTTATTACTTGTAATAAGACAAATGATGCTATGCATGTGGTTAACTTATTCTTTAAAGAGGTAGTTCGTTTACATGGTATACCTAAAACTATTGTAAGTGATAGAGACGTGAAATATTTAAGTCATTTTTGGAGAACTTTGTGGAATAAACTTGGAACTAAACTCTAGTTTTCCACCGTAGCACATCCCCAAACGGACAAACAAACCGAAGTTGTTAATCGAACTCTATCTACATTGTTGAGAGAAATCATATCTAAAAATTTGAAACAATGAGAAAAATGTTTACTACATGTTGAGTTTGCTTATAAGTGTGTTGTGCATTCTTCTACTTCCTATTCACCTTTTGAGATTGTTTATGGATTTAACCCACTTACTTCGCTTGACATTTTGCCTTTACCTACTAATGAGTTTGTTGATATGCAAGGTGAAAGAAAAATGAATTTGTTAGGGACTTACATGCAAAGGTGAGGGAGAATATTGAGAAACGGAACGACTATTATGCATGTCAAGCCAACAAGAGTCGTAAGGAGGTTGTGTTTTTAATCTGGGGATTGGGTTTGGCTTCACCTACCTAAAGAGAGATTCGCAAAGCAAAGGAATAACAAGCTACAACCATGGGAAGATGGACATGTTCAAGTTTTGGACCGTATTAATAACAATGCTTACAAAATCGACCTACCAAATGAATATAGTAATGTCAGTACTTCATTTAATGTTAGTGACTTTTATTTGTATGATGCAGGCGATTTGAGGACGAATCTTCTCGAAGAAGGGGGAAATGATGTGATCCAGATAATACACAAAGACCAAGATCCCTTAAAAAGCATCAGAGACCCAATGACTAGAGTAAGGACAAGGAAGATGAATGAGAGACTACAACTTTTGGTGAAAGAAATCCAAGAGAAAGAGTATACAATCCAAGAGCCAAGGACAATGAATTTGCTAAGCATTGGAGAAGAAGTAATAGAGGAAATACAAGTCAAAGAATGTAAAGAAATATTATTCATCCGAAGGTCCAAGAGTAGCACCTGCCCAGCGCCCACACAGCAGCATCATCAACGCACGTCTAGATCGCCAGCACACACACCACGCACATAGAACGTCATCAGCGCGCTCGCCAACACGCCCTGTCAGCATGTGCATCCCGCAAATCCTGCGCCCATTAGCAATCCCCATCAGCGGCCCATGGCCCATTAGTGCGCGCATCCCTCTAATCCTGCGCCCCGTTAGCGTGGTATCTATCCGCCCATCAACACCGCACTCGGCTTGCCGCCTAGCACTAGACAGTGCCCGCTAGCGGGCCGACCAGCCCACGCTTGATCCAGCCAGAGCGTGCGGCCCAAGCAATCCCATCGCGCAGCTGCCACGACCAACTCGACCAAAAACCCTAATTTTACCTTTCTTTTGTGTTTTTTTAGTCTTTTTACTATGGTTCTAAGTTTAACCTAATTTTGCCTATTTAAGCAAGTGTAAGACCTCATTAGAGGACACTTTATTTTGGAATACAATTTGTGGGTTTTTACTTGTGAGGTTTTCTTTTCTTTGATTTCTTTACGAAGAACTTAGTCTTCTCAAGTATTCTTCTTGAATGATCAAGCTTTGATAGATTTGGTTCATCCAACCTACTTTTCTTGATAATTCTGGTTCAACCAACTAGTTTGGTTTGGGTCAAGTTGCTTCATTTCTTGATTCGTAGGACGATTCGTTCAACGTTCTGCGTTTTTGTTAGGTCTAGGGTTTCTTCAATATCCTAGGTTTGCGTCATGCTCATTAGGGGTAAGTAATGATAGAGTTATAATAAAATGTATTTATTTTAGTGCACATATTTAAGTATTTTTTTAAGAATTCTATTATATCTTTTAGTATTCTAGTATTTTAATATTCTATTTAAATGTTTTATTTAAAAGAATAATAGTAGGTTCGAGGGATATGAAGTATTTGAGAAAAATAGTCTAAGGAAAGAGATAACAAACCTCTTGATAATCTACTGTTGTTTGTAATTCTGATTCGTATTTTATTAAAATATACGAAATTTTGTATCACTTTGGGTGTTGGTTTTCAAAGCTTCACATCATCTTGTTCTTGCTTCCCATCCCTGCTCCATTTGCCATGTATAGATTAACCATATATGTGTTTGGACATTTAACAAAGTCGCGATGAAATGACGTTATGATAAGAGCAATGAGTACCACAACTCAAAACATATTACTTTCTTCTTTAGTTCATATCCTTAGGAGGAAAGAAAGGTTCACCACTAATCTAGACGAAAAGTTTCCGCAATAATATGAGGATATTTGCTGAATTTATTGTCGATGGTATACTCTTCGTTGGATATATTTTTCAATTAAAGACTTTAATGTGGAAGTTAGCAATAATCATTTGCAGAGCAAGTTGATGAGAGGACCACTACAGAGTACATATTAATTCCTCCACTCTATAAATGGGGACTGAAAACTTCAATCTTGACTCAGTTGATGTGGTTGACATTATGCTCTAAACTTTTTCAAATTGTAATGCATGAAAAGTGACAAAACCAAAGATGTCGACGAGAGTAATTGGACAAGTGCAATGATTTGTTGGTCGAGACATGTTTAGAGCGATGAGGCCCAAGGCAGGCTCATTTCTCTCCCCTTCAAACAGCTGTGGACTGTGGTAAGACTAAGAGATGTGGCTGTTGCATAAGTTATAAAATGACATGACGAATCAAAGTAACAATTAAAATAACAGTGTTTCGGATGGTCGTCAAATTTAGATATATTCATTATATTCTTATGAGAATTAAAATAATAACAATATTGGTTCGAATCTTCTGGCTTATTTGATTAGTTCATGTGTCATGGGAGATAAGCCCCATAGAGTCCCACATCAAATTTAAAAGGGTTGTGTACTTGGTGTGTAAGTGAGTATCTATTCTTGCCTCTATGACAGTTTTTGGTCAAGATTATGGGTCCCTGACCCAAGAACAAAACCATTAGGACTTATGGGAGTCCAAAGCGGATAATATTATGCAATGAGACAGTGCTCACTCATAACATTATGCGCTGCACTTTTTGGATTGACGTCAGTTAATTTTAACGAAGAAACTTTAAGACAAGTCAAGACATAGCATGTATTCAATATTAGTTGCTGGTATTTATTACAGGATCGAAAGAAGGCTCCTCGTAAAATTTCATTCCATTACTAATAAAATTTCAATCCTATTAATCAAACAAATTTTAATTTAATAAAATTTTATAGCATCGAGAGGAGATTGATTAATGGTGGGAAGACTCTAAATCGTAAAGTAGAATAAAAGATAAATTACACACAAAATTAAAATATCAATGACGAAAGTTACTTAACTAATTTCGTATTTGATAGGAACCATGCTTTTTTAACAAGGACACTAAAATTTCATTCCATTACTAATAAACTCACAACAGAATAAAAAATAATAATATAGCCGTCAATCACACTTGAAAGAAGAGACAGAGAGCGGGTATTTGAAGCTGGTGGCATATTTGAAAGACAGAGAATCGCCAGAAGCCAGGGGGTTTCCATCGTTGACCAGGCAGTCGTTGACGTCGAGGCGCCTGAAAATCGTTGGGTCTACGAGGATAGCGGAGGTGAACTCACCGCAGCTAAGGTGGAGATCGGAGATTGGGGATGCGCCCTCGTTCAAAATCTGCACTATGAAGCTTGGTATTCCGCTGGGTTCTTTGGGACCGTCGCCTTGAGCAACCACGATATCATTCTTGCTGCACCCATTGGAGTCGCCTTGAGCACCTGCATGTTTTGTTCTTCCTCGTAAGTATGATTTTTAAACTATAATATATCATATGTCTAAAGAAAAACGGACTTTAATGCAAGAAGAAGAAGAAAAAGAAGTACCCAGAGTTGCTCTGAGCAGCAGTAGAACACTCAACGCAAAACCCAACCCAATCGAACGTCTCATCTTCCCTCTCTTCACCTTACCTTCACCTTCACCTTCACTTTCACCTTCACAGTTGGTTTTATTGTGGATGTATTCTCTTTGGCCTTCCTTTTATATACAAAAACATCAAATAAAAACTTGCTATATTCAACTTCCGATGCTTCCTTTTTGGAAACACAATCGAATTGTCAGATATGGTAATGAGGGAGTGGAGTTTCTTTTTTCCATAAAATTATACATGGAACAAATCCTGATTTGGCATCTCAATAAGTTTACAAGTCATTCATGATTCATGGAAAAAATAAAGCACTTTCCTATTTTATAACGCAGAGATTTGGAAACCTTGTAAGAACAACTCACCTCTCCTCGCGAGGAATGAGGCTCAGGCCAGGCCCCGCCCTCAAGAGCCCCACGCTCAGCCCACCAGGCAGGCGTCCGGTCACCGGCACTGTATTTGGGCTAAACCATTATTTTGGAAAGATAAATCTGCATCTTCAAGTAAAGCGTTGAGAAAGGATTCTCTAATAATAGCAGGCTAACGCTTATACATTCTTGGTCTGATGTTCAATTCAGCGTGTGCCAACGACAAGCAGCTTTTACATGAAATCATCAATTAGGCATTAACCACCTTCTTTATTTTACTATTCTCTCGACCCTTAAAACCGCCTTCCTACTCATTTCATATGAACGTCAGCCCTACCATAATAGCCTCCGCGTCAGCCTTCCTCCTCTTTAGATCATGCTAGCCTGGTTCGCTGAAGAGAGACTCATGTCCTGCCTCAACCCCATTATGACAGGTCTTGGCATACACAAGAAGTTCGACCGAATGTGATTGAACATGCAAATGGTTGCGTGCATTGAACATGCAAGTGGTTCGGGATACTCATCTGTGAATTGATGACAGTACTATGCACTGTATTTATCTTTCGTGAAAAGGCACTAGGTCTTATTTGGTTTCATAAAAGCAAATGATGTGGAAAGAGAAACATAAGAGTTTAGTTTAATGAGATTTGAATACATCTCTGTAGATGCTCGTCGCTAAGAGAGAAAAAGAGACTTGGATTGACGTAAGTTTTGGCCTTGGAACTTTAAAATAATGGAAAAACAGGAGATCTATCAGAAGTCAAAACACACGATACATTCAATATTGGGTGTTGATCTTTATTGCAGGATCAAAAGACGGCACCTCCTTATCAATTATAGACCATAAAAATAATAATGTAGGCATCACAATCAATCAAGCACACTTCAAAGAGGAAACAGAGAGCGGGTATTTGAAAGTGGTGGCATATTTGAAAGAAAGAGCTAAGCCAGCAGCCAAGGGTTTTCCATCGTTGACCAGGCAGTCGTTGACGGCGAGGCGTTTGAAAATCTTTGGGTTCACGAGGATAGCCGAACTGAACGCACCGCAGCTAAGATGGATATCAGAGATGGGGGAGTCGCCCGCGTTCGTAATCTGCACTATGAAGGTTGGTATTCCGCTGGGTTCCACCGGACCGTTGCCTTGAGCAACCACGATATCATTCTTGCTGCACCCATCGGCGTCGCCTCTCGCACCTGCGTGTTTTGTTCTTCCTCGTAAGTATGATTTTTAAACTATAATATATCATATGTCTATAGAAAAACAGACTTTAATGCAAGAAGAAGAAGAAGTACCCGGACTCGCTCCAATCTGGAGCAGCAGTAGAATGGTTAGCGCAAAATCCAACCCAATTGACCTTCTCATCTTCTCACAAATGGATTTACTGTGGGTGTTTTCTCTTTTGCCTTCCATTTTTATACCCAAAATGTGCAATAAAAACAGCCCTATTCAAATTATGAGGCTTCCTTTTGGAGAGAGTCATATTTTCAGGTGTAGGAGTAACGGGTGCAGTTTCTTTTTTCGACATAATAGTCCAATTGTCAGATATAGTAGTAACAGGCGCTGTTTCGGTTTTTAGCCATAATTACGCGATATGCATGGAACCAATTAAGTAGTTCCACATAGATAGACGCTGTCTGTTTCGTGTCTATCTCTGCTCACCATGCACCGAACGTATAAACATTCCAAGTGCACTGAACACAGATGCTGATTTTAAGTCCAATCCATTCCGCCTGCGTTATGATTTTTACGTCCATTCAACAAGAATGTATGTCTGTCTTAGGCGAGAAGAAATATAGTGAGGGAGTAATGTAGGTCCTGGTCTCAGAAATTTAGTGTCAAGCTGATTCAAGGAAAATAGTTTTTCGTAGATGATTTGCTCTGATTCATTTCGTGAAAAATTATAACTTAATTAGGTAATCGAGGACGATGATAAAGCAGCGGGATGGCATCTACAATATTCTGACTTCTGAGTCATTATAACGAGGTGTGCTAGATTTTTTGGGTTTATTGGTTGGTTTGGAGTAGCTAGCGAGATTCAAGTATCCAATGTGGTCTATCCGCCCTCTGTCAGGGCCTGGCTGAGCTCCTCTTTTTTGTGGGCTCCTAATGCAGTCTTGTAAATGAGACGTCCTAGTACAATAAAGTAGGAAAGAAACATTCACTCGTGGAGCCTTCAACCATCCCACGATGTGCCATTGCACGAACACAAAATAATGAAAAGTATTAGTTTGAACGTCCAACTTATCTTTTGTTACTACACTTGATGTGCCCCAGTCTGTACTCAGTGTTTGTTTCATAAGAAAAAACGATCGGGCTTTGTATTAACCAACGATTTAAACAGAGATAATATCAGGGTCCATCTTTGTAAAGAACTTGTTTACTACACTATTTCACCAAATAAAAGTTAACTTTTATAATCATGCATCTTGCACAGAGAAAGAGTACATGGGCACTGCAGATTCACGCTAGATTTCCATTCAATGTAACTGGTGCATCTCTACTACCTTGTATCTGCCCAGAAAGAAGTCACAACATAGGCAGCGGCAGCCAGCTGACTTGATTCAATGTGCCAGTTTCCTCAAATGTTGAAATGTTCTCTGTTTGATCCATTGGCGGTCATATGGTAAATAAGCTTGAATTGAATGATCATAACTGCACAAGGACAAAAAAAGAACATTATTTTCCTAAAGAATAAGATTATTAGCTCCTGAAGAAATAAACTGAAGGTGAAATCTGGATGTCATCGAAACTGAATTCTTAATGAGCTGACGAACAGAAATCTCTGAGTGCGTAGAAGATATTTCAAATGTGTCATTCTGTAATAATGGCATTGAAACATAACACGTTGTGTCTTCATTATGGCTACTATAATCCCAAAAAATATTAAGGACTCTAATAGATGCTTGTACAAGAGGGAACAAAAGATTGGGGAGAGAGAAAGATACAGACACTAATGCACTCAAGTCAGTAAGGCCGTCAATGAAATTGTAGAGATCTTCAATGTCGTAAGTGATGTTTCGGTTAGCTGGATTTATTTCTTTGAGCTTCCTTTCGTACAAGCCACATATACCTGTCCATAACCAAGAGCAGCATAATCCAAACCATATTGAGAGTGCATAATCAAAACCATATTGAGAATGCATAATCCAAACCGTATTGAGAAAGCATAATCCAAACTATGTTGAGTGTGCATAATCCTAACAATAGTGACCTAAGATCTTTAGAGGCAGCGTGAATGGAAAAGAGCAGGAGTAAAAATTTTCTCCTGGACTTCCTTTAGCAATGAACTACCGGTACATAATATTTACAAGGTACATGATTCTTGACATGTTATGGTCCATTACAAACTCGACCAAAATTCTTCACAAACCATTGTCAAAACTAGCAAAATGCAGCAATATCACCATCTTAGGAAAATAAAAACCCGCCATTTTATAATCTAATCGCGAAAATTGTTAAATGAATGAAACTCTAATAAAAAAATGGGAATGGGAGCCTAAAATATGAGTCATGACAGATGACGATAATTACATAACAATGAAATTTGATACCATCCATAGCTTGACTTATTGAATCATAATCCATGAATGTCCTAGTTGCTCGGCTTTGAGAATTTTGCATCAGAATAATGGTATGCCGGTTAGCCTGTAGAAGAGGACGATCATAATAAGTGAAACTGAACAAGAATAGCCTACAACTACAGCTTCCTACAGGATAATAAGATTGGTTTTAATAAGATAACAAGAGCAAAAAGCTGCGCAAGATGCCATCATATTTCCTTTTTTCCCCATTACAAGTACTTCCCAAACTAGGGCAACTATAAATATGAATGTCAATGGTTAGCTCTAGAAGAGTGAAAATCTAACAAATTAAAGAGTCTTCCAGTAACGTTACCATCTGAAACCAAGGAAAAAATAAAATAATACGAAATTTTAGAATCCAATAAAGTTGCGCAAAAAACAAACGCAGCTGCGTCCACATCAAGTTTGAACTGTATAAGGACGGGAAAGAAACTCTAAATTTGGGATAAAATGGTAGTAACAGAAGAGTAAGGATGCAGAAAGCTAGAAGAAAAAAGTAATACCATCTGGGCAGAGGGAGGGAAGGAGCAGAAAGTGAGAGGAAGAGGATGCTTATGAGCGTATGTTTGCAGCGTTGCGAACGCGATCAAAGGGGAGGGAAGCAATGGGTCAAGTTGAGGTTAGCCACTGAGACACGGCCACGTGAGGGGTGAGGGTAGAATTGACCAAACAAAAAAAGCTTTTGATTTTTATGGAAATAATTTGAGTGTAAAACTTCACCATCAGATAGACTAGCGCCAGACTGGGCCAGTTGGATCACCTCTGCTTCCTAAAGAGTACCGGATCAAAAATGGCAACCCAAAGATGATCAAACTTGGTTTTCGGCATCAATTTGAGCTTTCCAAGGACTAGGAGTTGAATAGAGTATTGGCCCCAGTCCAGAGAGACCCAACTGAAGCAATTGAGAAAATAGGACACCAACATCCTGCAAAACAAGCATGCGAATTTCAAATCATGAATTTATTGACAAAACTAGGAGAATTTGGGACCCTCATCTGAGTCTGTGCACCAATAAAACATTCCTTCCGCAATGTTCAAGCATATTGCGATGGTAGAATACACGTACAAACATGGTCTCCATATTTCTGAACATTTCAATCTTGACCACATACACTTTCCTGCATTAAACAAAATTTGGTTTACCTGAATCAGCAACTACAATTAGGAACCTAAGAATAGAAGAAGCCACTACCTCAACCTCAACAAGAGGTATCTAACCTTCCTGTAATTAAAGTCCGGAGAACAAGGTTGGTCTGGTACAATTCCAATCAACAAAACAAGCCCGGATGGGATAGCCAAACACTCGCTTTCTTTCCTTCAAGAAATAATAATAAGAGGTACTTGTTTGAACCATTATTCTTAGAAATCAATCTAGATTCCTATCAGACTCTTGTATTAAGCATAGGTGAGAGTTGAGACACACAAGTAAATGGCCTATACAAAGTACAATATGGAAGAAATCAATACAATCTAGGAAAAGAGTATTTACATGGTGCAGCTCTCTCCATCAAAACAAGCCACTCCTTCCTGCTTCCCATGAATCCTTTCTTTTCTACACCTGACCTTCCCAACAACTCCAAACTCCTAGACTAAATGGATTGTTGTCTTTCTCCAAACTCCTCGATTTTCATCTACCAACGCATCATATCATCTCAACTATCAACCTAAAATACCATATTGCCAAGGGGGTATCCACTTGCAACCTTCATGTTTCATTGGTTTCCAAACAAAACAAGGTAGCAAGATAATAGGCAAGATAGTGATAGGTGCTCTTCTGAATTCTATACCTATAAAATGAGAAAAAAATCTGAAAAACTCTTCTAGACCACTTTTATTGAATCTGTAAAAGAAAACAAACTTCTAGGATTTCGAGAGCCTGATCTCTCCAAATTACACTACTCACTTCTTCGCTAACTATCACCAAAATTATCTTCCCTCATTAACATTCCCTTCCCCCTTCACTCACCAGTAACTGCTAACAGTTATTTACAATATCTAATTCACAATTAACTACCATTCTCCCGTTCTACCCTCTCAGCCTTCTTTCTCCTTGCATAGGTAAACTT